>WELB01000210.1:213286-224785 GCA_009602725.1 Spirogloea muscicola
GACAGATAGGCTGCCGGCATACCCATCTGGGCTGGGAGCATATCCTCGCGTCGTGCATATCCCAGACTCGCTATGTTCTCGAGTAGGGTATGGAAGCGAGGACCCAAGCAGCCGAAAGTGTCGATTGCGGCCGGGAGGAGGTGGTCACTGCGGGGGTAGTCTGAGTAGTGTCGGAGCTTTTTCTGCTCAGCACCTCCCACTGCGTGGCCAGCAATGTTTGTGGAAGCGGAACTCTTGTATGCCTCAGTCACCACCACATCAACCAAAGCTCGTGGGCCTCCGCCACAGGTTGTACACCCACGACAAGGTCTAGGCGGGGTGAGTCCAACACCGCTCGCGAGCGCAGCTGAAGTGAGGACAGGCGCATGCGAGCGCAGGTGTCTGTCCTCACTTCAGCAGCCGCATTCTCCGCACGTCTTCCTGGCGGTCCATGGCCCGCGCCTTGTATCTGCATGCTGGCCCCTTCGAATCTCGTCCGTTCATTCTTCTGGCCAAGCACAGCCATCGCCCTCTACTGGGGGCCCTCTCATGAGAAGAAAGTGCTCGCCCATGGAGAATAGGGGCTGGAAAAGCCAGCCCAAAAAAGATAGACAGAGTACGAGAAGGGGGCCAGGGGAAGCGCTAAGAAAGACAAGCACACAGAGAAACAAAGCAGCTACTAATCACTCAGTAACCTCTGCTAAGCAGCCGCAGGTCGGAGATGCTAGGCTCGTGGAAGTGGGTCCCCTGGCCAGAGCCACAGGCAGCAGCGAGGGCTCTGCCGGTACGAAGGTGCAACGCCCGAGCCATAGACCTCTGCAGCGAGACATGAGAGGACTCTTTCTTCTCGTGCTGGCCGTGCTCTAGCTGCAGCATCTGGCTTTGGTCAACGGGACTGCTTTCTTTCCGGCGGCTAGTCTTTCTGACTTGCGGGTGCTAATCAGAGGTACTGGATTGCCTGTCCTACGTGTTACTTGCTTGACTGTGTAAATAAGCGCTTTCAGGCACCTTCCGACCTTGTCCATTCTTTTCACAGCCCTCGCCCCCGTCGATGAGCTTACTTCTCTCTTATCGATCCCGATTCAAGTATCAGCACTGAAACAGTGTCACTTTTGTCTAGGCTTAGGACATCGCTATTACATGGTGCGACCAAGGCTTTAAAAGCCCGTGAGCGATATGAGGGCTTCTTGCAGGTATAAATACTTTGCCCTATTCTCAGTATTACTACAGTCTCTGCTACTTTGACAATACGTGCAAATAGTCCAATATCACAGCAATCGCCCCCTGTAAGATCAACTTTGAAGAAAGACTGCTCCTCCGCCTAAAGGAAGAGAAGAAAGTGAAGAGAGCAAGACTCTTCCAATTTAAGGCGATGGCTGTGATTGGCCAGCCTGGAAAAGAATGAACGAAGTACGCCATGCCTCTCCTCACAGCCATTGCTACTTTCTTCTCTTCTCTTGATTGCTTTCTGGCGGCTAGTCATTTTGACTTGCGGCTCCTGAGTAGGGGTAAGGGCTGGCCACTCACAGCCATCGCCCTCTACTGGAAGCGTCTTTCTCTTGACTGGATGTTATCAAGTAATTATCCTACCAGGAAAACCTTTGGAAAGCGCGGTTCGGCTCCTTCGGACTTTCTCAATTGTTTTCTGGCTGGCTGTTCACAGCCTTTAAATATTGCTTGCATGATACTCACTATGTGGTAGCCCATTTACATTATGTTCTTTTGTGGGAGCTATGAGCTTATTCGCAGGGTTTTATTATTGAATTAGGAGAATATCTGTCCTTCAATATCCAGAAACTTTAGGTCAACTCCATTTTTGGATGACTTTTGTGGGTGTAAATTTGATTTTTCAATACTATGCATTTCTTATGAAGAATAGAGACGCTTCCAGGAGAGGGCTGGGAGAGGCCAGCCCAGGATGAGCAAAGTTCGTAGGGGCCAGGGAAAGAAAGAATGGCGCGCCCATAGCGAAGAGGGGCTGGCCAAGCCAGCACGCTAAACCGCTAAAACACACACGGGAAGCATGTAACCCTCAGTAACCCCTACTAAGCAGCCGCGGGTCTGAGAAGCTAGTCTCTTGGTAGCGGCCCTCCGGCTTCCGTCGGGCGACGTCTTTCTGCCAGCTAGCTTCTCGGACCTGCATCTCCTGTCTAGAGGTTACTGAGCGTTCTCTGGCTGATGTCTTAGTCCTAGTCGTTCGCACTCAGGCTCCCTCAGACTGTGTCCATTCTTTTGGGCTGGCCTTTCCCAGCCACCAGTCAATCTGGCCGCGCTTCCTTCTTGGGAGCCTTTAGGGCTCCGTTCCTGGCATCTAGTATTCATGCATCGAGTAGTGGCCTTTATGTTTTGACCAGTGGTTATTGAGCGGGTCAATCTGCTGTAGGTTATGTAGATTTTTAGATGTGCTTGCCTTTGTACCTGGCCATTTGGCCTTCATTTCTTTCTAATACACGATCTTTTCTTCTTGGTAGCGTGAGCACACGTGCTAGTGGCTTCCGTGGCGGTGGTTTGCCTCCTCAGTGTAGCTTGTCAGATATGCATGTGCTCACTCGGGGGCACTGGCGTCCCCGTTAGCCAGCTCGTTACCCAGTTGACAGGACATTTGTAAGGCATTTGTAGAGTTGGCCTCCCGTTCGGACTCCTGCGCTCCGCGCGCCTCCTCTCTTATACCCCCCTTTTGCTGACACGGGGGTATTGAGGGCGCCCTGTCTGCCTAGCCTGTGGCTCCGTCATGAACACCTGTGTGCATCTGGCTGGCTTTTCATCTTTTCCACAGCCGATTCTTTCATATCAGCAGCCGCTTCTTTCTCTTACCTCCGGCAGTGCCATGGCGCCGCGCCCCGCTCTCCTGGCCGCCCGCCTGCCGCGCCGGCGGCCTCCCACCACGCCCCTGCCCGCCTCCGGCGCCGGCGCCGCCGCCGCTACTGCCACCATCGCTAGCGCCCTCCCCCTCGGGCCGCGCTCGCTGTCCAGCTCCCCAGGCCCTTCCCCGTCGCTTGCATTCGAGGAGTACACGGTGCCGGGCAAGGCTGCCGCGGCCGCCGCTGGTGGCAGCCATGACCAGCAGGTGCTCCTCAGTAGCGCTCTTCTGACTGCAGCTGATCTCTGCTCGGGCGTCTGCCTCCCCTGGACGACGCCGACGGTGGTGCTCGCCGTCTTGTTTGAGCTGTGAGGAGCAATCGTGGAGCTGCAGCTGCGCAGTCATTCTCGACAGGCGCTCACTCAGTGCTTTTCGGTGCAGCTGTGCACTGCATTGGTGGTCCACGGCCTCTTTGGCACCGGCCGCAACTGGCGGACGCCGGCCCGCAACCTGGCTGCTGCGGCGGTGCAGATAGCGCCCCCCGGCTCACCAGGCTGGAGGCTCGTCCTCGTCGACCTTCGGAACCACGGCAAGTCAGCGCGGCTGCCGGGCTTCACGCCACCTCACACGGTGCAGGCGGCAGCTCAGGACCTCTGCCGGCTCGCAGAGGTGGGCAAACTGTTTCTGCTGTCATTATTTAGCTGCCAAGGCTTCCGACTTTCTCGCACGAGATTGCAACCCCTGGCAAATCGCGCAGTGGACTTTCTTCCAGACTTGACTGGCGTGAGCCAGCCTTGTGGACAACCTCCACCCTGATCTGCCCATCAACTCATTGAATCTCTCTAGGCAGCAGGTTAAGGGCTGGACGGGCCCTGAAGTTGTCATCGGCCACTCAATGGGGGGCAAGGTGGCTCTAGAGTACAGCAGAGCCTCCGCAAAGCCACAGAATGGCTTCAAGCTGGCACCACCTCAGCAGGTACTGGATATAAACAGTTCTTCTTAAGTGCTTGCACGTCAGGTGAATGTCTTTTGTGCTTCTTGTCCTGCTCTGACCAGGGTGTATGATGCATAAGCTTCAGCATTACTTGCTTTTGGATTATGCTTCTTGCATAGCCCTCGATTCCACAGATAATTGACATATGTCGACATTGACTTACAATGCTCTCATCTGACGAGTGAAATTGCTGGAAGTGAGTATAAATGTCAGGCTCTTGAGACTCTTCACAATCTGGTATGGTCTGCCAGGGTATTGTCGGGCAGAGGTATGCATTAAGCGAAGGTACTCGTACAGGTCTGGGTGCTCGACTCTGTCCCAGGACAAGTGGAGCAGGAGACAGCTGATGGAGACGTTGAAAGAGTGGTCTTGACGTTAAAATCCTTCCCTCCAGTCATACCATCGCGCAGGTCCTGACATGTCCTGCCAAATACAGTCAGGGTTTTCACCCCCTTTACTTGACAATACAAGCAGTCTTCGTTGTGCAAAGCCAATGTCATTTGGGAGATGCTTGCACTCCCTTCATGATCTGCAGCAGTTGCTGTCGTCATTGCGGGGAATGGCCAGCTTGGACTCTCAAGTCAGTCAAAGGGCAGCAGTCGAAGTCAGCAGAGGTGCTGATGCTTTCATGTAACGATCTGGCAGGTGGCTGCTCCAGCAGATGGCCAAGCTGGGCTTCAGCGAAGGGCTCGCTGAGTGGCTGGCTAGCAGTCTGCAGAGACACGGGCATGCCCATGCCGAAAAGAAAGCTGAGGCTATGGAATTCATGTTTGATGTGGAAGGGGCCACTGACATGTTCAATTCTTACAAGTAAGGGCCTGCCTGGTGACTTTTTGCTCAAGCTTTGCGAGACTCGTGCAAGTAGATGGCAGATCTCCAGTCCCCCTGGACGACTTCAAGATGTATATGATCACCTCTTGTATTTGACTTCTCACACACAACTTGCGCCCGAGGTACACCGAGATTAGTGCTCTATGACCTTACGCCTGGATTGTGGTGGACATGATTGCAGACAGCTGAATCAGATGCCTCTGCTGCAAAAGCCGGACAGAGCAGTGCGTGTGGACATCCTCCGGGCACAGCGAAGCGATCGATGGCAGCCTGAAATGATACAGCAGTTGGAGAATCTTGCTGAGTTAGGCAATATAGGTCTGCATGTTCTCCCAAAATCAGGTCATTGGGTCCACGTAGACAATCCATCAGGCCTCATTGACATACTTGCTCCATCTTTGGCTCGCATTGCTGCCAAAACGTCTGTGCCTCCGTAGGTCTAACGAGGGTACGAGTGAGTTCTACGAGCCAGCTGCTGGAGGCGCACTGCTATAGCCTTGTCTGTCATGCATTCTTGCAGTCCATGCAGCCGGTCTCCTGTTGTGGGAAAGTGGAGTCAGTGCGCACTACTGTGACTACGCAGAAAATACTGCTAGACTACTTCACTATGAATAGAGCAAGGGACAACACCCGGATTGCCAGCTCCTGCTACATTTTTCACTTTGGTACGTGTATTTGTGAGCCAGAAATCTATGTTGACCTATGTAGCAAAACCCCAAAGATACGATCTCAACCAACTCTTCTTCTCTGCAGGATGTAGGTTCTCTCTTCCTGTGTGAGTGTAACTGCAGCAGCCCGCATGGTGGTGACGTAATCGGTGGTTGTCAATCGGTCAGAGTCACCTCCTCTTAGTCTGCACATAGACTTTCATCCTAAAGGCTTCCATTTCAATGGATAAGCCTCATCACAGGTTGATCGCACAGATTGAGCGACATATGATGCACACAGGACTCCCATGAGCTAGTAATCGAGAGGCGATCACAGCTCGCCATTACAGGAGGCCCTTGGCAGTGCTGGAAACTTCACACTTCCAGCTCCTGCTGCATTGGCTGCCCGGTTGCTTCCAAAATCTCGAAGATTTGATTGACGCGCAATCCGACTGCCAAACTGCTTCCAAGAAGGCAACCGAGCAATTCTGATTGTCGCAATCTTTTGTTTATTTATTAAGAAATGCCGAATCCCATGGCAAGGATGCCACTTTATCAAAGCAGCAATGAGCAGCCAAGTGATGCTTTACCTGAATGGCACGCTTGGGTAGAGCTGCTGCTCGATGTAAGCCCAATTTGCTTGCAACCTACATACATCAGATGCAAGCCAAGGAGGATTTTGTAAGGCACTAGACGAGCCCAGCATCGACAAGCACAGAAGCTCTGCTCGTAGCAGGCCAACACATCCATAACAGACCTTGCGGAGTATGAGCTTGTCCCCGACACCAAGTGGTAGCTGAAGGTTTGCAATGTGATGCAGTGGCATGTCGAGAATAAGCGACATGACTTTCTCGTCTAAGTACGGATAACGTGCCTGAAGAGGAGACACAATGCAGGTCGCTTTGTTGTGACTTGCAGGAATGCAGGTCATGCAAGTAGGCACTGGTGGTCAGGAGCTAGGAAGACGTATAGCAATCCTGGGTCTGCAAGCCCTCAGGTGAAGGTATCTGGTCTTGGCAGGAGCACCTTTTCACCACAGCCTTGAGGACTTGGACTCACCTCCTTCCCATTGTCAGCAATGCAGCGGTCATCGCGTCCAAGATTCCTCCTCCATAGTCGCTGCACGTCAGCTCGCAACTCCTCCTCAAGGCCCTTCCACCTGTAGACAACGTACTCATGAAAAGCACCAATAAGCACGGCAGACTAATGCAGCATTTTCAAATCTTCTACATAGCCATGTCTGGAACAAGTTGCTACTGGAGGCTTTGTAAAGTTGTGGTATGATGTGCATGGACTACATCCATCTAATTAGGCTGGCAGGTAGTCGAACAGACAAGCTACCACTTACCCCGCTGTCCTGAATCGGGTGCGATGACGACCATAACCAGCACACTGTTCGTCAGCGCCAGCTCCGACCAGAAGAGCCCGTGCCATCGAAGTGTAATCTTCCTGGGCCTTCAGATCATCCTCAGGTCTACTGCTGTTGTCCAGCGAAGTTGCAGTTATGTCCTGACATTGTCCTTCTTGACTTGTGCTCACAGCTGCAGCCCCTGATGTTGAGCATGGGTGGAGGTCACCCTTGCCTCTACTAGCCAACCAAAGTGCTGTGCCAATGTTCAGGTCCTGTTTGTAGTCAACACCATAGACACAGGACTATGTGGTCTGAGGACATGGAGGGGCTAGGTCGAGCTGACAAATGAGGGACTCTCCCCCAGTCAAGATGCTGTGGAAAATTGAGCATTGCAGCCGGGAATGAAGTAGCACTGAAGGAGAGAAGTACAAGGCCGTCACCATGTATGTGCTTGCAGGGCACAAAAGGGAGCGGAGGTGGTGCTGGTGGGTATTCAGCTCCTCCAGGCTACCATTGACTTGGACAAGGTGCCATCTGCAATCAGCAAACTCGCGAGCAACATGACAGGTACTAAGAAAGTCAATGGAAGTGTAAGAGGCCAGGTATTGGTCAAGCTCCAAGACAATATTCAATATGCGCAGGTTTGGTGTCTTGATTCTGATGCATGTGCCATGCACAGATGATCAATCAAAGTGACCTTCGCATAGGCGACAGCTGCTGAAGCTCTTTAAGGCCCTCCACAGCAGATATGTGATCAGGAGCCAATTCTAGGTCGAAGCTCACATTGATAAGGTCAATAGAATCTGACACAGATAAGGGGCCCCCCATGCCAGCCGGTCAGCCCTTTGTTCTTAGTTGCTGCACATGATACACCAGATAGTGCAGCTGCCTTCAATTGGCACGACTATGACGCTGCTTCTGAACCAGATCAAGCCAGGACAAATGACAACTCACAATGTTTGTGAATATGTTGATCCGCCAATGCTGCAAGGACCATGCTGTCCAGGCCGCCCGAAAATAGGACGGCAACTTGAGATGACGGCTTTCCTTTGCAAGAAATATGTGATCCTGCAGTCACAAAGATGGGCTTAGATGCTGTGTGATCACAGAAGAGCAGGTGTAGCAGGGTATGTGTCGACACTGATCATAGCAATGTATATAGTAAGTAAGACTCATAAGGCTCCTGAACTCTCTGTCAGCCTTGCTGCATATGGCTGCCAAGCGAATTGCCTCGGATGTTGCTGACACGAAGTCTCACTGCTTCACTTAGAGCCACTAGCAACCTCTCCACGCTGGTGTCCATGACGGACGTAGATGCACTGTCAACGACTCCTTGTGAATGCGTGACAATCTCGTTGTTGCACGGCAAGTCGAGGCTGCCTGCAATCTGTGAATCTGAAGGCCTCTGATACAGTATCAGGCGTTGCAGCAGAGGGTCTTGCCAAGCGTGCCGACGTGATTGAGTAAGATATCTTGGTGACTGAGCGTTCCTTTCGGAACACGGGTCCAACTCTGCTGGCGTGATATCTACTGAGCGTTCTGCATGACCTGTCCAGTCAGCTGTGATATGGCTTGGACCTGCACTGAGAGATCCAGAAGTGCACCTGTCGCCAGCCTTGATCTGCACTGCTGCTGAGTGCTCTGAAAGAAACGAAATACTGTGGACAGTGCAGGGAAGATCCTCCCAGAAATCTGGAATGCTGCTCAATGGTTGCTGGCTTCCCTGGGGCACCGCCATCGGAGATTGCTCTGCAGGGCTGTCACTGGTTGCATTGCTGCTGTGAGGAATCGGTGCTACTGATGATAGTATGAAACGTTGATCTGCAGCTGAAGGATAGTGCACCAGTAAAGAGCGCCGGCCCATAAGGTCACGTCCAAACCACAGTTGGTAAGAGGCAGCCTGCCACACATTTCAAAGAAGCAGCATAAATCTTTGCAGAACAGCTTTGGGAGATTCTTGTTTGGTTCTGTGTCTGTCCGGTCATCCACAATCACAAGAATGAAATAGGAATGCACGACCTATGGGGAAAAGTATGCTGGTAAGTTGCAGGCGGCCAACCTGCCAATATATTAGCGACCAGGGACCTCGCAGGTGCGAGAGAAGCTGTACAATGGACGACGTGCTATTGCTCCTGCCACACTTGCAGCTACCCAGCTGATTGGGTAAAGCCCGTCCCTCTGTTTCACCATGGACGAAGCATCGAGAAGCAACTGCACCCTGATCCTGCTCAAGAGCAAGCGCACTAGGGCTCTCGGCTGCTCCCGACTTGCTGGCCTGTTGCGGCAGGCGACCTGGTACATCACTCCTACGATCTACAGTACTATCGCTCGCATCAATTTCCATGCCCTGCTGGTCCCTTTGTACTTCTTGCCACGGGTTCATCTGCAGGTCTACAGGGCAGAGGCAGGGACAGCAGTCTCCCAGTCTCCTCAGCAGCACCTCAGCGTCGTTGTCATCTGAATCTAGTGAGATACCTTCGTACAGCTCTCCTGGCAACGGAACAAGGAACCTGCCAGTTAGAAGCTATGTATTCCTAATGTACGTCTCCTGGCAGGGGCGCAAGGGACTGGTATGTAAAATTCACCAGCTATTTGCCAGCTACAGAGTCTGTGGATCTTGGCATAGGCGCGCTCTACCTCATAGCTGTTCCGCAGAATCCGACTACCAAGTGCCAGTTTCCATGGCAGCCTACCATGGCAGCCTACCGGGTTTGCATTGACTACCACAAGAGGCAAGTGGCCAATCGAGTCACGGGCTGGTGTGATCTCCAATTATCAAATGGAACACACCATTAAATAGAAGCACATTGCCTGCGGGATCCTGCAGTGGTTGTTGCACGTCATTCAGACCGCGAAGCTGCAGCACGCTTCCCAAAAACTGCATCTCAACCTCAGCAGAGGCCTTGTCTCCACTTTCATGGCTCACCTGCAGCACATACTGCCAGAGATGCTTCACAGCCCCACCTAGCGATGGCTGCGACTGCGTCCTTGCAAGCAGGATGCGATGGTGCTTGCAGGGGCAGGACAGGGCAGGGCAGGGCGGGGCAAGGCAGCTGCCTTTCTGACGGTGAAAGATACTGCTCCGAGCTGGTCGGGTCCTCTCCTTCGCAAGGCGTGCTCCAGTTCCTCCACCTTTAGTCCAATCTGAGCAGGGGCTCCCGTTCCATGCGATTGCTCCTGAAGGAGAGGAGGAGCCATGGAGAGTGAGGCATGCAGTCATCCAGATTGCTGTGCATTACGACGTCGAGCACGATGAATGCTCGTCAGCCCGCGTTTTGATGGCCAGCGTGACTCTGATGGCACAGTCTCGGGTGCCGCCCTCGTGAGCAAGCACATGGTGTGAGGCAGCAGTCGGTGCAGGGGTGCCTGCACGCACAAGCCTGTACGAGGGCCCTGCCCAGGGTCAGCGCTGGCTTCGGAGCTCGGAAGAGCGGTGCTCGGCGAGCGGCTGGCTGAAGGCCAGATGGAAGGGGTCAGGGTCAGGCGGCGGGGCTGACCGGCGGGGGAGGGCCGGGGGGCGCAGCGGCGGGGCGCAGGCGCAGGCCGCCGGCCACGAGCGCGATGCCGCACATGGGGGTGGCAGCCAGCCGCGGCGGCTGCAGCAGCTCGCTTGCGGTGGCTGTGCCAAGCCAACCCACAACAAGGCGCGGCTTGTCCCAACCCTGCGTTGGCTGCGAGAAGCTAGCCGTGGATTCAGAAATGGATGCGGCCGCTGATATCAAAGAAATCGGCTGTGAAAAGCCAGCCAGATGCGTACAGGTGTTTATGACGGAGCCACAGGCTAGGCAGACAGGGCGCCCTCCTCGTTTCCACACTCTGCTTCAAAACATTGCCAATCTAGGCTACACTCGACGTGCAGATGTGTTTCCAGCTGAGATGGGCTTGCCAGCTGCATATCTGTCGCTCTTGCGACAAACGAGTTTCGGCCTATTTGCAGCGTGCTCAGGCTAGTGCCTTGCACCAGACAGCTGGGCGAGCTCTAGTTGGTGGCAGAAGGGCTCCGTTTCTGGCATCTAGTATTCATGCATCGATTAGTGACCTTTATGTTTTGACCCGTGGTTATTGAGCGGGTCAATCTGCTGTAGGTTATGTAGATCTTTAGATGTGCTTGCCTTTGTACTTGGCCATTTGGCCTACATTTGTTTCTCATACTCGAATTTTTTCCTTAGGAGAAGAAAGTGCTCGCCCATTGAGAATAGGGGCTGGTAAAGCCAGCCCAAAAAAGAATCAGCAGAGGACGAGAAGGGGGCCAGGGGAAGCGCTAAGAAAAACAAGCACACAGAGAAACAAAGCAGCTACGGATCACTCAGTAACCCCGGGTCTCGGCAAAGTGCCGCTTCTCCTGCTCCGAGTTACTCTGATCTGCTGTTGCTCACACGTGGATACTGAGCAGCCATCTGCATCTCCCTCTGCACCGTCCTTGCACTTTGTAGTGTAGTCCTTTTTCAGCACCTCTTTCTTTGGCTTTGAACATTGTCCATTCTTTTTGGGTTGGCTTTGCCAGCCCCTCTTCTCAAGGGGCGAGCACCTTCTCCTGCTAAGCAGCCTCAGGTCAGAGACGCTGGGCTCCTGAAAGTGGGTCCCCAAGTGTAAGCAGACCTTAGGGCCTGCTGGGTCGGGTGGTCGCGTCGAGGGGTACGTGTCGCGCGTTGTATGGAGCGAACGGCTTTACAACCTTGCCCGCCCGGTCGCGGGCACCCGCCACGACGGCGCCACTTCGGACGCTGACTAGGACGACTTCTGCCCCCGTTAAGGTGGAAACGGCGCCGTGTGCCACGAGGGTGGTCAAAATCGGGCCCTCCTCCTGAGGAGGGCCCGATTTTGACCACCCCCCCTCCCCCGGCGGTCCCGCCCGAAAAGAAACAGCTGGCACCCCCCCCCCCCCCCCCCCCCCCCC
>WELB01000210.1:229034-248470 GCA_009602725.1 Spirogloea muscicola
GAGCTGGGGGATAAGAAGGGGGGGGGAGGGGGGGGGGGGGGCGTGGATTCAGGGGGACTTTGGGCTGCTGCAAGGGTGGGGAGGTGGTTGAAAGTTGAGGAGGGAGGGTAGTGAGTATCGCGTGTCAAGGTAGAGGACGGCTGTCCATCAGGGAAAGGACCAGGTCAGGAGGGGGTCGCAGCAGAGAGCATTTTCCAATCTGGATCCCCCCCAACATAGTTGCATGCTCCAAGCATACCTGCAATTCAACCTTACAAGCAGCTGCTGCGCCTGCTTCTATCAGCAGTCAAACAGCATAGCACAGGAAAAGCTTGTGTCAGTCTCGCAAGGTGGTACGGCATTTGATCAGTAGCTTTTGGTAGCAACTCTTACGGGGTTGCTGTTGAGCTTGCTCAAGAGGTACACTTACTTGTGTGGAGGTTCAGGTGGCTTCAGTGTGGCCTTTGACCCACTCGATGGCAGCAGCATTGTGGACACCAACTTTACAGTGGGCACCATCTTTGGAGTGTGGCCTGGCGATAAGCTCACTGGCATCACCGGCCGTGACCAGGCTGCTGCAGCCATGGGAGTGTATGGCCCGCGCACAACCTACATTCTGGCCATCAAGGGCTTCCCTGGCACTCATGAATTCCTCCTACTGGACGAGGGTCAGTCTGTGCACCTCTCAGCTTGCTTAAGCAGTGGCTACCCAGAGTGGTGTTTAGGTGGTCACTCGGAGCTCACAAAGAGCAGTTACTGGACGTGCACACTGTCATACTCTGAAAACCATCTCAATCTGGTGCAGGCAAGTGGGCACACGTCAAGGAGACCTTTGAAATCAATGAGGGGAAGCTCTTCTCACCTGGCAATTTGCGGGCCACATTCGACAATCCTGAGTATGAGAAGGTGCTTATTGATTCTCTCAGCCACTATTTTGCTTGGCACACCAATCACAGCTAAGAGCTCTAAAAATATACATGCTCTCAAGTAAGCCAGTCCGCTTTCAGCTTTTGTTGATGATGCCTGTTGAAATGGTCGCAGCTCATCAACTACTGGGTGGGAGAGAAGTACACTTTGCGCTATACTGGTGGCATGGTGCCTGACGTTGGCCAGGTATTTTGGGAGGCCCTGGCTTTCACATTTTTTGCAGTACGTCACCAGTGTGCTCCAGCTCTACCATAGCTGCACCCTGCCTCACCCTCACCAGCTGCAATTTGGGATGTGGCTCATCAACTTGCAGATTCTTGTGAAGGAGAAGGGCGTATTCTGCAACGCTTCATCACCAAGCACAGTGGCCAAGTTGAGGCTGCTCTTTGAGGTCGCGCCTCTTGGACTCCTGATTGAGAATGCAGGTGGCTACAGCTCAGACGGCTTCATCTCTGTGTTGGACAAGGTCGTCGACAACACTGATGATCGCACTCAGGTCTGCTATGGCTCCAAGGTAGAGGTGCAGCGCTTCGAGGAGTATCTCTATGGCAAGAGCCGCCTTGCAACAGCCACAGCAGCAGCCACAGTCTAGGCAATGCAGTGGCCTAAGGGTCTGCCCAAGGGGCTTCATTGGGCTACTGTGATACCGTTGCTTTTATAGTAGTATAGCTTGTCACAGCTATGCTGACGGCACCACATATCGAGTTAAGGCTTACCTTAACCGCTCCTTGATCAACCTTCATGGGGCGATCTGTACTCTGCAACGGGCTCTTTCAGATTCAGATGCCAGCTGGCTGGTGATTGCTGCCTAAACTAGACGCTGACATTACAAGTATGAAGTATGACACGAAATTGGTGACGATCAAAATTGACAGGGTTGACACGAGGATGACTTCAGAACTGAAAGATTGCCTACTATGCTTGGAATGTTTGGAAGGGTTGGAGCTATGTGCATATGCCTACACAAGCTCCTCTTGACTCTCACAAGGACAGCATACTTGGTAGTCCGCGCCCGGCTGGATGCCTACAACGTGACTTACCCAGTACTTGTGAAGCTGACAAGGGCTGGTACAAGATCGTATTGCCCACTGGCCAGACTCAGTCAGACACTACATGCTGTGCCTGAGTTAGTTAGGGTTGGGGTGACTCGTGACTCAGCTCAGAGGAAGCGGGCTGCTTCATGGTGGATGACGCTCGCTGCCAGCCAAAAGGCCAAATCTATTAGGAGAATGTTTAGGGCTTATGATTCAAGAGCTTAGCCTTCATTGTTAGCCCGCATGCGCTATTTCTAGGTGCTGTGTGTGTGGGGCTGCGCACTAGCACCTCACTGCGCACTTGTGAAGCCCATCACACACAGTGATTGGAGTAGGCATGTGGCTTGTCTCACGCTGTTTCATTCTCAAGTGGGCTTGCTTTCCACAGCCCTGGCCCCCTTTGGAGGAGCTGCTCCTACATAGGCCAGCAGCGACCCTGTAGAGCCGCTCAGACTTCACTGATTCGGAAGTTGCAGACCGCAGCTTTTCCTGCCTCTTGCGCCAGTCTTGTGGAGCTCACACATTTATCGCCAATGTATCAGCAAGTTTTTGGTCCAGGCCCCCGGAAGTGATAGCTGCTCACTGCTGCCCCTTGCTATTTCAAGGAAGCTGCAACCCGCAACTTCTGTTTTACTAAGTCTATGCCTCTGCTGGTGCAACCCTAAGAATAACTTGCAGTAGTGGTCAACCAGTGTCTGTGCTAACAGCAGGTATGCACATTGATCAGGCTGTTTGATGCTTGTTCTCGAACATGGTGACTGAATCCTCTGGGGTGCAAGCTCCTTTATCATGAGATCCAAGAACGTTAAATGGTGCACGGGCCATAGAAGAGTAGCAAGTTATCATGTTTCCAATGATCAGCGCACGATTTTTTTAAATTTCCACGCCTGGCCCATAATGTGGGGCTTGGGTAGGTTCACAGCTTTAGGTGTTACAATGAGCTAGCTGACATTGGACTTAACAGTACCAATACGCCTGCACCTGTCCACTCTATTCTAAAATCCCTGGAAGTAAGGATGTGAGCCTGAAAGTAGGAGCTACGCACTAGGAAGATGCAGAGTGACAGTCCTTCGTTGACCTCCTTGTGCTCCTTTGCAGTCCCCACAATGAGCTCACTTGCGATTGAGCCAGCTCACAATCATGAGCTGGTACAATGCCAATGGCGAGTCCTGTGCATGGTACTATTTTCCAACTTCGTGAGCAAGCCAGCCCTCCAAGCGCATTGCCACATCCACCAATGAGTCCCATGCGCCTCCCCATATTGGACATGATATCCTTCAGACCTTCACCAGATGCCACTCTTGAACCCCAACTTCAGGGGCTGGTCGTCATACATCACAATTGCAAACATCAAGAGATCAGCACTTGACGCAAACAGGAGGACACATTGATCCTGCTTGCAAGGAACTTTTAGATTAGCATCTTTGGTCTACATGTGCTGAGCATCGCCTATACACATCCGGTCTCCAAAGGAACATACAGGTGTGCAGTGGTGGGAGTTATCACAGGCTTTCATCAGGTCCTCAGATGACGAAGGTGCGCGCTTGAGGAGTGTTGAGCATTGCCCTGTGCCTCATGCGGGCTTACAAAACCCCTCTTTCATGGCCAGTGCTCCTTCAAGATGCAAGGATGGGAGTCCGCTGTGGGAGTACGGGAACACGGTTGACTCTGCACAAGGAGCGTGGCGAGTAATTAGTTGCTCCTGACAACCAATGAGGAGCCCAGGCAAGCTTGGAACTTTGACTTTGTTAGCAATCCTAGGACAGGCCTACAGAGTGACATCACAGATGCAGCAAGCCCTGGAGCTATGTCAACAACTGGAGCTATGCAACCATTGGACCAAGCAGGACACGGGTGGCAATGGAGGGCCTGACTGGTACTGTATATTACCGGTGGCGGATCTTGAATAATCCAGTGCCGATCGGCATTGGTATCCCCATGATGATGCATTCGCTCACGCCTTCAATCTGGTTAACCCGCCCATGTATGGCCGCATCAAAGAGATGGTCGGTGGTTTTCTCGAACGAGGCCAGCATGAGCACACTGTCCTTCATCTTCGCAATCCCAAAGCGTGTGATGCCCAGCACCTCTCCCTGTGCCGCAACATATGGGTGTTAGCTGGTTAATAAGGTGCAGTAGCTGACTAAGCTGACTGGCTAGCAAGCCGTATAGATGGATGAGTCGCCGAGAAGAGGTTCAGAAACATCACTGCTATGACCTGCACAAGCATGACTTGGACTGGCTGCAGAATGAAGGATATCCTATGCTACCTTGTATGTCATGACGTCAGCAAGAAGCATTGTGTGACGAGCATCAATGCTCATGCCATGCGATGCCATGGTATACTGGATCTCATTCATGATTGATGTACGCGCTGCCTCAATGCCCAGTGTATGCTCCGCCTCCATGATGTGGTTGCTGGTAGTCTCTTGATAATCCACACCTTCTGTCCCCATCACAGCCGCCAGGTTGGTTCTGGTATTGCCATACTTGGTATATCCATCAGTTGCGCGAATGTATCTCTGATTTCTGACCAGCGTCAGTTGTAGCTTCGACTCAAGGCAGTCTGATCTAACAAGTCCAAGGGAAGCACTGCTAGAAAAGAGAACAAGCTGCAACGATTTCACACACTTGTTACCCAACGTACCCTTCCACAAGAAGGTTGTACCTCCCGTTGCTCAGATCGTTGATGACAGCCCTCTCAACAGTGGGGATTCCCTGCAAACAAGCACCAAACTTGCACATAAGAGGCAATGTGATGGTGGCAGCAATGTCTTCATTCGAAACGTGCCCACTCTGTCTCTGTATACCACGTGCCGGGCAGAAAGCTCAGTAAGTGACTCCATGCATACTTTGACAATGACCCGTGGGAGGGCATGCGTAGAAAGTGGAGGGAGAAGTAGGGCTTGGTCCTGTCAGCTTCTGGCGAAAACACCATCAGTCTGTCCTTGAAGTTGTTCACCCTGATGTGCTGTTACACAGATGCACGGTGCGGCTCTGTCCAGGTAAGAAGATCAAGAGCACTGGATTGCTAATGCCATCAGCATCATGCAAGTTGATTGACCCCAGAATGAGAAAAAGCAAAAGCAGACACGACCATGCAAGGACTTACTCAATGCCGATCTCAAAATGCCTGAGATGTGGAGCATGTGACCCCCAAGACCTTCCAGCTCAAAGAACGGCCTCACATATGTATACTTGCCTGCTGTTTGATCTTAAGTTTTGGTGTGCTCATGATTGACTGGGCAACACTAGTTGCCGTTATATCCAATTGCAGGGATGCAATTCGTTGCACATCCAGCTTTATGGAAAGGTAAGCCTGCCCCGGCTGCAATATCATCTTGATGTGCTGAGCAACCTGCACAATGGTAGCATTCATCCTCATCCTCAGCCTCACAGACTATCCGCACTTGATCAAAGTTCTACTCTAGGTCATCACGGCTATGTAATACACATGGACAGCGCTTCACAAAAGTCGATTGTGCAAGAAGGGGCGCTCTGACAAAGCTTTGGTAGGACAGCACATCTGCTGTATTCCAAGATAAAATGTATGGATAGAGGACCGTGGAGGTGTCAACCTTGGAGTGATACATACAGACACAGACAAGCCGTACCTCGCCCAGTGTCGTCTTCTCAATGCGACCTTTGACCAAACGAGCAGCCTTGACATCCATGTCAGACAACAGCTTGACAGTAATGATGGGCGTGCTGATGTTCTTCGACGCATTTATGATTTCCTTGATGCGCGGCACGCCGAGTGTTATGTCTGCACAAGGACTGGCATAGGATATTGCTGGCAACTTTAGCTTGTGACATGAACAATACAGCAGAGCTCCAGATACAACAGTGCGCTTGTCAGTTTGACAAGCAAAGCATCATTTGCAAAGGAGCAGACTGCCCTTCTCTACCACAAAAGCCTTTGTGACTATAGAGTCCGGCTCTGCATGCTTGTGTAACTGCATAAGCAGAGGATCTGGCGAGAGACACTTTGCAGAAAGGTGTGATTGAAGGACATGTGCCGTAAGCCGCGATGCTCACTCATGCTTGCAACACCAGCAAAGTGGAAAGTCTTCAATGTCATCTGAGTCCCGGGCTCCCCAATGCTCCGTGCCCCTACAGCCCCAACTGCAGAGCCAGCTTCGATTCTCTTGCCCTGGTATCGGCTTATGCAAAGATCAAGAAATACCTGACAGGCAGGAAGGTCAACTGTAAGGCCTGGCCAGCATCTTCAAGCATAGATTGACAAGTTTGTCAATATAAACGGGATCTTGGGAGTTCTGTTTTGCGACTGTGGCTAAGTAATTGATACCTCCAACTGTCTCAGTGAGATGCCAGAAATATTTGCAGCAACTTCCTTCGCCACTTGGTTCACTTCGTTATCATTGGCATTCAACTGCAGATGCAGTCGCTCGTGTGTCTGCGCAACAGTCTCTATCTCCTTCTTGCAGAAGCTGAGCACCAAGTCTTGGAAAGCCGTGGAGCATCCACCCTCCAGCAGCGTTTTGTTCTGAGTGAGCTTGACATCCAGCTGTTGACTAAGCTGTGCTGGTGAAGGAGCAGCTGCTGGGTCAAAGGGGCAGGTTGCCTGGATCAAGCAGTATGAAAAGGAAGAGCAGAATAGGAGTCAGAGCCTGCCTAATGGGAGGCTCACAGCTATCTTCACCTAGCTGGCTACTAACAAAGAGGAAAAGTGAAGGGGCCTGCTTAAGTAGGGGCCACGGCTGACTTGATTAGCTAGCTACTCACACATGAGGGGGCTCGCAACGAATCGACTGTCTCACCTTGACCTTCGTCATCATGCGCTGCAGGTTCAGAGGGGTGCCTTCGCTGCCCTCCATGTCCACCGGATCCATCCCATCGTCCCCATAAACAAGCTGCACGATTCCCCCACTGGAGTTGCGCACTGTGCCATCGTATTGTGTAGAGAGATCCTCCAGAGCCTTCATGAGTCGCCTGGACATGTACCCAGTCTCTGCTGTTTTCACCTGTGCCTCGAGCAACAACCATTGGGACAACTGCTAAGACCTCTATACCACATTGTGGAGAGTATCGACAGCATAGGTGTAGGTGTGTCTATGATGACAGCCTGCAGTGCCAGACCTTCTATGCGCTGACGTTGGAGGAGACAGGTGCTTTAGTAAGCAAAATGGCACTCTAAGCCCCACGTACCGCAGTATCGACAAGGCCTTCTCGACCACCCATTGTGTGAAAGAAAAATTCAGTGGGCATCATTCCACTGTAAAACGAGTTTGCGACAAAACCTTTTGCCTGGACCCAATTGAACACCAAAGCATCAGTAGTCATGTGTGACAAGAATCGGTCTTTGGTCGCCATGGATGCTTGTCCTGGAAACTCAGTGCAATCAAGCAGTTGTATTTACCAGACAATGTAAGCTGTTTCTATGCAGCCCTAGGTGCTCAGCAATACTTCTTTAAGATAGTTGTTCGAGTAGTCCTCAGCTGCATTCAAGACTTGGCTACATGTACACAAAAGGATGATGTGTACCTGAGGTGTTTTGTCTTTCCGAGGGAAATGAGGCAAGGAACGCTCCAGAAACCCATCAGGTGCTCGATGGCCGCCCACAGACTGTTGTCCAACGCATGCAATCATCTGACTAATATTTATAGCAGACCCCTTGCTTCCACACTGCGACATGACAAGAGGACTGTTTCTCCAGTGCAGCTCCCGCAGGCAGACCTGGCCCGCTTGCAAACAAAGTCAGGGGACTCGGATAACGATCTTCATGGTCCACATCAGAGTAAGACAGCAAGTAAGCTACACAAGCGTAGGAGGTTTCTACTGGATCCAGGTAGTGCAGACGGTCTGTGACCCTCACATGTCAACAGCAAGAGTGCAAATATCTGCATGTGCTCACACCTTGCCAGCTTATTCTCTAATCTTGTTGAGCTCGCCGGTAATCTCTGCCTCCAATGTTTGAGCAGCATTGCAGCCAGGCTGGAGGGCAAGCTGACCAGCATTGAACGCCTCTATGTGCTCGGTGCAGGCATTGTATCCCTTCCTGATCTTCTTTTCCTTCTCAAGCGCCAGACGTGCTCCTGGAGATACATCATCTATCCCAATGCTGAAACCATGATTCCCTATCCACCTTGCGCTGCGCAATGCGAAAATTGGCTTAGAAACTTGCCCTTGACGTTGTCGATCCAGCATATTATCAAGAGGGAAGAAGAGGATAAGCTTCAAACTCTGGGGCACAGCTGTTGATCTCCACATCTGCCACTCTGACAATTTCCTTGCTGACCTCAGCTTTGCAAGGCGGTTCATGCAGGTCGCTGCAGCCTGAGCAGAGTAGTCTCTGAACAAGGTTGAGAAGAGCCCGTTCTTGTTGCCAGCTTCTGATAAGCACACTCCAGCAACAGAGCAGCTTTGACGGATGGAGGTCGACAGGGGCAGTTGACCAATCGATGTTGTTCTCACATAGCAGTATCAGCGTAGGATGTCCAATGTCACTATCACGCACAAGGTTGCCCTCAGCCGAGGTCAAGGTAAAGCTCTTACCCAAGGTCGCTTTCCCCAGCTGGCCGCAGAGAAGCTCACTGTTCCGGAAGAGGACATACCCATCATTGACACACAGTGATTCCCCTTCCTTACTGTAATTGCGCTCTGCTAGTGACAGCGTCACAAAGATGCGGACTTGAGCGCTCGGCCTGACAAGCACGGAGAACAACTGCTTGCCTGTCCACAATTCAATGGGCTGCAGCATAACATCACACCCAAGCAGATGTTAGTCGAGTTACTTACACTAGGTCACACAACAGAAGTAAAACCCTGGGTACATGACTATCAGTCAGGACAACATAGGATTGAGTCACACAGCTACGTGGCGGTGCTGAGGAGCTGTCAAGCAATGTGAGTATCAAGCCCTGATATCAGAAAGCTACTACTCACAACAGAAGCCCTTTGCCCTAAAGAATGTGCATTCCCTGTGCGTGTCATAGCAGCAGCAAGCTGTACTGACCTTGATGACAGCAGGAGTAGGCAGATCAACAGGATCAAGAGCATCACCCATGTATGAGCAGAACAAACCAAACATGGCGCGATCGTAGAAATTATCTTTGCGTGTGATGAGGAAGGAGGAGGTTAGAAAGTCTTGTGTTGCTGCAATCAATATTTCTCCATTCTTTGGAGTGCATAGGTTTGTATGAACCTGCAAAGCAAGAGGTGCAGCTGCTCAGCCATGGCACAAGCTGGAGGCAGAGTTAGCAGCAGGAAATTTTCGGGCAGGCAAGCCTGATGTCCAAAGCCTTACTTACCCCCATCAACTGAAGAGCTTCACTGCGAGCCTCCTCTGTCTGAGGCACATGCAGATTCATCTCATCTCCATCAAAGTCAGCATTGTAAGGGTTGTATACGGATTCATTGAAGCGTAATGTTCGCCACGGCATCACCTTCACCTGAACGCCAGAGGACGCTTGACGGTCAGACTTACTTGATCACCAGAATGACATCCCTGCTACACAATCTGGGGTAAAAACTGCCAATGGGACCTGACAACAATCCCAACTCCATTGAGCTCAACAGCACGTACTCTATGTGACATGATGGACATCTTGTGTAGGCTTGGCTGACGATTGAAGAGCACAATGTCTCCATCCTCCAGGTGCCTTTCCACAATGTCCCCATACTTAAGCTCAGCCGCCACACGTCTACGATCTCCGTACTTCAAGAACCTGCACATACAGCACGGCAAGTCAATCACTCACTAGATATGCACAGGTGCAGTGTCATCATAGTCAGATCCAAGAATGCCAAAACTTGTAGTCAACCCGTTGGAAGGTCAAGGCTAAAAGCCTACCACTTTCCACCGTCAGGGAAGACAACAAAATTGGCCCCTGGATGCTTGGACATCCCATTGGCCACACGCTGCCGCAATTTCTCAATATTGTAACGAGAAACCATCTCAGGGTAAGTGAGATTCTGAGCCATTTGTATCGGCACAGCTACCTGGTGCAGGAGCAACTCAGCTGCAATCAATCCTTGCACCATGTAACTCAGCTGGAGCACAGCATGCCTAACAGCAAATTGAAACTATTACACATGTGATGCCTGGCTTTGGCATTGCAAGCAAATTTGCCTTACCTCGTCAATCTTCAAGTTTGGATCAGGAGATATGACAGTCCTCCCACTAAAATCGACTCGCTTTCCAGAGAGATTGCCCCTGAAGCGTCCTTGCTTGCCTTTCAGCCTCTGCACAAACCCTCTCAACGGTTTTCCAACAGGAGGAACTTGGGGAAGACCAGGCAGCTCGCTGTTGATGTACATGGCCACCTGCAGCTGCAAGAAGTCCCAGTTCTCCTGCACATCTCCAGGATCACTTGCCATTGTCAGCGGCTGTTCAGTGATTCTGGATGCACACAGTGTGCAACTCGCCTCGTGACTAGCTTCTACCTCTCAATAAAGCACTTGTGGTGCAGCAACTGCTTACTATACTACACATGAGCTTCCAGCCTTGATATATGCTGGACTATGGACCCTAGAAGGGCTAGTTCGACTCAAGCTGAAGGCGTTCAGTACAAGCTGGAGGCGTTGAGTAATTTAAGCGACTTCTCGATAATGCACAGCTTGACCCAAGCATGTACTGAAGCAGTAGCACCCAAGGACTGCGAGTAACTCATTGCCCCTGGATTTTTGACACGGTTGAGGGGTATGGTGAGGCGGAGGATGACTGAGGCCACCTTCAAGTCAAGGGACGTAACGTACCATAAGATTAAGCATGATAAGGCCCCGCTCAAGACCTTGGCGGAGTATGCTGTTGACTTCTATGATTTGCATCAACTTCATTGTGATGTCATCTTCATTACTGCCAGTAGGATGACAGAACAATGAAAAACTTTCACGACCGTAACCCCTTCTTACCTCCAGAAGTCAAGATTTTGGCGCACAATATGAAACCAGTGCACAGATAATAGTCCATTTAAACCCGAAGCTCAATTAGCCTTTCACTTCTCGGGCTATCAAAAACCTAACCACTGTCAACCTTTGGATAAAAAGCCGAAGAGGTGTTGGTACAATGCCTGCTGCCAGTGCTGTACAATGTTTGACGTCAAAAGAGACATATGTCCTCTCTCAACATACCTGCCAGCTGCTGACTCCATCTCCACAGAGGGACGAATAGCGACCGGGGGGACAGGAAGGTGTGTTAAGATCAAGTGTTCCGGTCGTTGGTGCAGATCCAGTATTTCACAGTCCTGATCAGAGAAGCTCGTCTCAAGATGCAGTTCTTTGAGCTCATGAAGACAGCCTAATAAAGTCAAAGTGTCAGGTGATACAAGGTCTTTTACTTGTCGCTCCCGATGTCATGGAGTCCAATACTGTGGTAGCTAAAAGGGAGGCTTACAAGAAAAAGCTAACCTCTTCAGTCATCCTTTCGAGAAGACCCAATACTCGGACCGGGTTGAGGTCGTCTTGAACATGGTGCACATGGGCCTGGAGGTCCTTGTTGAAAGTCCCGGCCTCGGCAAATTGACTCATGACTCGCTCTTTCAATTCGTAGTTCTTCTGGTACTTGTCATGTATAATTTTCAGTGTTGAGCCTGCCTTCTTGACTACCCCTGTGACCAGCTTATCAGATTGTGTCAGCCCGTTGCACAGCACTACAGAATAAGATGCAGAAATCATGAACAGCCTGTTTCAAGTTCACAGTACGGCAGACTTAGCTGCTCACGATCTAGTTGCAGCTTACCTGGAAGATTCTACCGTACTTTACACTTCCTGGAATAGCTGGCCAATGCATTCATGATAGAAACGCAAGTACGTGCTTTGATTGCTAACAGCAAGGAGCTTGTGAGCAGAGCAACAATTGACATACCATTGGCATCTCCACAGTGGTGGCAGAAACGAGATCGCTTGCACCGGTCAATAACCTTCTTGAGAAGCACCCGACGCTGCAAAACCTCAATTCGAGGATTTCTGGACCGCCGCAGGAATTGACGTCGCTCAACCTCTGGCAGCAGCAGCCGAGAACAGGTCTGTGGAAGAATGGCAGTCAGCAGATAGAGAAGCTCAAGGTGACTGCTAACCTCATACGTAAAGCGTAAGTCCAAGTTGGCAGAAAGTGCAAAGCCTGTGGACCCTTGGAACTAATTGAGCACACCTGACCACAAGCCAGAGTGCGGATACAACATTTTCTTCTATGTGAATGCTGCACGGAGATCCAGCTTGAACGATGAGGAGGCCTGCCACGACCAGGGTTTAGCGATTCAGGGTTTAAGGCATAGGGGTTTAGGGTTTCAGGTTTAGGGGTTCAGGTTGTGAGATACCTTACAGATGCACTGCATTATGCTGATGACATTCTTGAAGTACCCAATATGGTAGACAGGAAGCGCTAATCGGATGTATCCAAAGTGACCTGGACAGTCTGTTAGCTTCCCATGGCATGTTGCGCACTCGCCTCTTTTGTCGCTGGTTCCCTACATAAGCATCACAGATGGTGGCCGTTAAGACTAGACCTCTCAAGGCCCATACCATTGACAGACCCCAAAAGTAAAAAGTTAGCAGCGTTTGTTGCTACTGAGTAACTGGGGTACAGCTGAAATACTTGAAGCACATACAAAGCAGCTCATGGCATCCTCGAGCCGACTGGCGGCTACTTTGAGAGAGCTGCTCTATCACAAGCTACCCAGCGTGACACCAGGAGGGTGGTTCTGAAGAGACCAGCCGCTTGTCGAGGATGCCGTTCGCAAGCGGCTGTCTTTGTGGCATCTGATAGAGGTTGCGCTCATAGACATGGAACTCCGCTCCCTTGACAACCTCCTGCGCAGACTGCGTCCCAAAGTGGATGCTTTTTCTGCAGGCACAACGCACGGAGCTACATGAGCAGGCGGAATCTTGAGGGGAGGGAGGTGAGGGTTGGGGGTTAGGAGGAGGGGCGGTGATGGTTCCAGACAAGGGTCGTGGGGTTGATGGGGGCTGCTATTAGTAGGCAAGCAAGACGGAAGGACTGGCGAAGCCTGGAGCTCCAAGGCTGCAGTTTGTGGCTGCCTGAAGTCAGTCACGACAGCGACACAAGCGCGACAGCGGGAATGAGCTCAAGTGCAGGGCGGGGGACGAAGCTACGATGGCAAAGGGGGGTGGTGTTACATCTTGCGCGGCCCAACGTCCTCGTGAAAGGGTTGCTTGGAGAAGCTTAGCGCGTGGCGCTGCCTGCCGCCGCCGCCGCCGCCGCCGCCGCCAGGCTGGGGCGGGCCGGCCCGGGCGGCCGCCATGGCGGCGGCCGCCAGACACAGGCAGGGTCTTCCGACATTAAGAAGAAAGTGCTCGCCCATTGAGAATAGGGGACATTAAGCTCTTCTGATTGATGGCAGTGGCTGTGAAAGGCCAGCCCAAAAAAGAATGAGCGAAGCAGAACAGCTCATCCAGTTTACGGCAATGCCTGTGAGAGGGCCATTCCAAAGAAACAACGTCTGAAGAGGCCGGAAAGCCTTGCGGGGGTGTGATGTGAAGGGTATATGTAGAAACAAACAGCGTACGCGGAGTCGGGCACAAACATTGCGGAAGGTAGACGCTGCAGCTAGAGCACGGCCAGCACGCAGATGGAAGGCGTGGGCGATGGACCGCTGGAGTGAATGCTTTGGCGCATGCGGAAGACCTGAGCGCGCCAGCGGCGTTGAAGTCGGTCCGCTCAGCTCGCCTGCGGGACACAGCGCGTCATGCAAGCCGGGCCAACAGGTCCAGCCACTGAGATCGGAAAGCTCGTGCACATCGACGGCTAGTGGGACGAATTGGCGGAGCTGGCGGCGCACGTCCTCTGAGGCAAGCGAACTGCTGCCCATGACCGCATCAGGAATGTCGGCATTTACCTGCAGGCTGAGTCCACTGTCGCTATGGAGAACACGTCCATCATGCCTATCCTGCAGAAGGCTGATGGATACTACACTTGGCGGGTCGATCTGATGGCCACCGCGCCTGGCGGCGGCTCGCTGGTCCTCGCAGACGTGGTCGCCACAGATGTGATTGACAACTCCAAGCCAGGGCTCTCTGCCTAGAAGGCTGGCCATGCAGCTGCAAACGCCGATTGTGGCAGAGCGGCTAAGTACGCGGACAATTCGGAATGGGACGAGTTCGTCCCACTGGACGCCAATGTGCACGGGCTTTTGGGGTCTCAGTAGCTAGACCTATTGGCCCGGCTTGCAGGATGCGCTGTGTCCCGCAGGCGAGGTGAGCAGACCGACTTCAATGCCGCTGGCTCGCTAGCCCAGGTCTTTCATGTGCGCCTGTCTCTATCACTCCAGCACTTCATAGCCCACGCGCATCTGCGTGCTGGCCGTGCTCTAGCTGCAGCCCTTGGCGGGGTTGCTTTCTGGCTGCTTGTCTTCTAATTTGCGGCACCTCACTGAAGGTAACTAAGAAATTATCCTACCGAGAAAGCTCTGAGAGACCGCTTTTGGTCCTTTTGAACCTTGGAGAGCCACTTTTTTTCTTGCCTTTCTTAGCAAGAAGTAGCAGCCCTACCAAAGATGGGGTGTTGAGTGACCAGGGGCCTGAGTCGCCAAGTACAAAAGAAAGTGGCTCTCCTAATGGGGGCAAGGGCTGTGAGAAGCCAGCCCTTGCCCAAGTGCAAAGGGAAACTCGCTGCTAAGAAAGTGGCTCTCGCAAAGGGCGAGGGCTGTGAACAGCCCGAAAAGGTTGACACGGTCCAAAGGTGGAGTGTGTGTTGAGTGTAGGGACTTTGCTGCCAAACACAAAGGCAAGCACTGTCATGAGACCTTCCGTCGGTGGCTTATTACTGTCGATCTGACAAGGCTTGTGAGGTGGCTGCACGCGTGGACGTTCGAGGCACGTCACATATCACTTTAATGTGAACCAGGAGTCGCAACCACGGCACCTCCAGCTCAGCCACGGTCAGGTAAGTGCGCAGATGCCGCAGCGTCGTCGATCGACATCGGCAAACGGTCTTCATCCTACCTTCCCAACCGCTCAACAACAGCATGGACCTGCCGCTGAGCCGTCCGTATGGCATCAGCGAGCCAACCCCATCTACCATCCCAACCGCTCAACAACAGCGCGGACCCTGCCGCTGAGTCGTCGATATGGCATCAGCGAGCAGTCCCCATCCTACCGCTCGAACCGCTCAAAAAGCCTCGAAGCGAAGCCAGAAAAGCCCTAAGAAAGGGTTTTCTAGAGTTATTTTTTAATTCTTAGAAGAAAGACGCATACGACCGCTCACTCCCAACACAATGTGCCACCAAGGCTGGGTATGCGGTCGCCTGCGCCGCTCGGGCTGAAGAGCTCAAGTACGCCAACCATCCGCGGGAAGACGAGTTCTTCCCGTTGGCAAATGACACCCATGGGACGCTGGGCGCTCGGTGGCTCGAGCTGCTCACCCAGCTCGCCCGCCACACCATCGCCCGTCGCTTCTATGGGGAGCCGGTAGACTTTCCTGCAGCCGGGTCGCTGGCGCAAGTGCATCGTATGCGCCTGGCCGTCTCGCTGCAGAGGTCTTTGGCCCGCGCGCTGCACCTTCGTGCCGGCAGAGCCCTCGCTGCTGCCTCTGACTCTGGCCAGGGGACCCACTTCCAGGAGCCTAGCGTCTCTGACCTGCGGCTGCTTAGCAGGGGTAACTGAGTGATTCGTAGCTGCTTTGTTTCTTTGTGTGCCTGTTTTTCTTAGCGCTTCCCCTGGCCCCCTTCTCGTTCTTTGTTCATTCTTTATTGGGCTGATTTCCCAGCCCCTATCCTCAATGGGCGAGCACTTTCTTAAGAAAGTGCTCGCTCATTGAGCCCTAAGGCCCGCTCTTGTCAATTTGGGCTGGCTTTGCCAGCCCCTCTTCTGTAATGGCGAGCCCTTTTTTTGTAATTTCATGCGCCCCGCGCGCCTTCTCTCTCTTTCCTTGGACAATGTATCGGCTTGAATTGGCCTCCATATCATTTCATGCGCCCCGCGCGCCTTCTCTCTTTAAGGCATCCTCAGGCCCCTTTGTAGCTGCTCACCGCTCTTAGGCCCCTCTGAACCTTTGTGAATTCTTTTTGGGCTGGCTTTTCGCAGCCCTTGCCCCCATTGAAAAAGAGAGAGAGAGAGAAGGCGCGCGGGGCGCATGAATTGAAAGGGAGGCCAATTCAAGCCAATACATTGTTCAAAAGGAGTTGGGAGTGCCACTTCTTCTTTAAGGCCCGCTCCGATGGGGATAACCCACCCCTGACGGGCGAGGCGGGTACCAGCCAAGCTAGCGGCGGGTGAAGGTGAAAGAGAATGGGCGAGCACTTGCTTTCTGAGGATATGGGCTGGAAAAGCCAGCCCAAAAAAGAGAGTACGAGGATACTTCCGTGTATCAGAAACATGTAGGCCAAATGGCCAAGTACAAAGGAAAGCACAACTGAAGATCTACATAACCTACACAGATTGACCCGCTCAGTAACCACGGGTCAAAACATAAAGGTCACTAATTAATGCATGAATACTAGATGCCAGAAACGGAGCCCTACCGCCACCAACTAGAGCTCGCCCAGCTTTCTGGTGCAAGGCACTAGCCTGAGCACGCTGCAAACAGGCCGAAACTCGTCGTCACAAGAGCGACAGATATGCAGCTGGCAAGCCCATCTCAGCCGGAAACACATCTGCACGTCGAGTGTAGCTTATTGGCAATATTTTAAAGTAGAGTGTGGAATCGAGGACCCAGACAGCCAAAGATGTTGATTGCAGCTGGCAGGAGCTGATCGCATTGGGGGTAATTGGAGTAGTGCCGCAGTTTTCTTTGTTCTGCACCGCCCACTGCGTGCCCAGCGATGTGTGTCGATGCTGGGCCTTTATATGCCTCCGTAACAACAACGTCGACCAGGGCCCGTGGTCCCCCACCAGGTTGCACGCCCACAATGTCAAATGTGCGGCGATGATGACGTCCCTGGGCGTCCGTGGTGATAGGCATGATATTGTTGACTTCCACGACCGCACTGTAGCCGGCGTCGCGCATCAAGCCCGCCAGGGCATCGCGAAGGAGGTTGTGAATGCCCACCACTTGTGGCTCAGTGGGGCATCTCAGCATGTGAGTGGCGAGCTCAGCACCCTCTGTACGGAAGCCGCACTCGCACTGGCGCACCCCAATCAGGCAGTTAGGTGGGAGGCCGAGGAAGAGTTGAAGCGACGTCCGAAAGGCCTCGGAGCTGATGCTGAAGGCGTTGGCGATGGGGGGAGAGGTGATCCAGTCGGTGGCACCAGGTGTGGCCAACGCACCAGGATAGGGTCCGAAAGGCCTCGAAACTGATGCTGAAGGCGTTGGCGATGGGTGGAGAGGTGATCCAGGCAGTGGCCCCAGGTGTGACCAGAGAAGTAAGTCTTGCCAAGCTCCTTGGATTGTTCTGAATCTCTGGCAGCCTCCTCAACTTTCTGCGGCGTTCATCTTCCACTGCCGTAACCAGTCTGGATTGTGCTCCTCGATCAGAAGCTCGGGCGTGGGCGGAGAATGACGTGAGTAGGGCTTGGAGAGAGGGGAAAGAGCTGATGGCTAAGTCGCGGATGCTCCTCAGATCCGCTTGGAAGGGGAAGGAGCCTTCCTCCACATTGCGTACAGGGTCGTGGAGGCAAGGCAAGCGCATGGGGAGCAGGGAGGCGATCTGGTGCCAGCAGCCCAGGAAGGCTGCTTGCGCCGTCTGCTCCAACGACCGGCAGCCAAGGCCGCCCATGCGAGTAGGGAGGGAGGCCTGGAGGGAAGCTGAAGCTGAGGGGAAAGATGAAGAATGTAGTAATGCCAGGGACTGCAGAAGGGAGTCATGATATTCCTTGTAGAGCTCCGCCACCATGCCCAAGGGGGCGACTGTCCGTTGCGGATAGCAAGCCCGTTGGCCGATGCAGCGGGTGAGGATGGCCAACGCCAGCTGCGTGTCCCCAAGGAGGGGAAGGGAAGAGAGAAGGGGGAGGTGTTTGTGAAGGCGTTCTCGCAAGTCTACTGCCACGTGAGCTGGTGTACCGGAAGGGGACCTTGAGGATGGCCAGCCCATTGGCAGGGGTCTGACAGCCGTGGGGGAGCTGAAGGTTGGCAGGGAGACCGCGTAGGGACCAGGCCACGCTCTTGGACGGGCAAACCCGCAGGCCCATCAGGTCCAATTCGCGAACGAGCTAGGGGCGAAAGCGCTAAGAAAAACAAGAAAGAAAGGGTGAGGGAATAGCACCCCCAGGCTACACTGGCCTTGGCGCTTCCCCAGGCCCCCTTCTCGTACTCTGTTCATTCTTTTTTGGGCTGGCTTTTCCAGCCCCTATCCTCAGTAGGCGAGCACGTTCTTGGGGATTTAGGGTGGGGCAGAGCAGCAATAGAAGAAGGTGCTCGCCCATTGAGGATAGGGGCTGGAATAGCAGTCTCAGGGCTATACCCACAGGCCGGCGGGCCACGTCCTGGACGTGGTGACCACCGACGCATACGACCGCTCACACCTCAGAGTCTTCGACAATGTGCACTATCTCAAGGCCCTGAGTGCTGGCGATGTGTATGTGGCCGTTGGATGGTCCACTGATTTGATTCCCTTTGCAAAGCGCGCTGGCAATATCACAGTTGTTATACCGGCATCAGGAGCTAGTCTCTTTGCTGACCTATGGGTACGTCCAATCGCTCCACATGTTGCTGGAGACCCAGCTCTGCTGCTGCATTTGATGCATCTGACCAGCCAATGATGCTTAGGCTTGACAGAATGCTATTCAATCTGAAAAAGGTGCTGCCTCGTCAAGTTCCAGATGTCATCTGCTGATATGATATTACTTATCTTACACCTCTTGTACAGGCTATTCCTGCAACAAACAAGTTCACATCGGACAAAGTGGGTGGCAGAATACGTGGTCCTTCGCCGTTGATCAGTCAATGGATCGAATTCTGCTTGCAGCCAGCAAGGGCTCTGAACTTCAAGCAGGAGGTCTATGTGGGCGCATCGCCACTCTTGTTGACTTGGCCACAGGCAGGCTCGACCCAGACGAGTCCAGCCGATGCCAGCGCAGGCATGGTCGACCAGGAGCAGCCAAGGATAGACAGCAATCTGGTACAGGGGATGCCTCCACCTGACATTCTTGAGAGGAGCGAGTTTCTTCAGCCTCTGAGTGACAAGCTTGTGGAGCAGTACAAGATTGTGCTGGAGAAGGTTGGGCTTGCGAAGCCCCTAGCTTCCAGAGGTATCTACGAGTGGCTCATGAGCACGTTATCAAGGACACGCTTTCCATGGCTCCGTATAGGCCGGTCCCCTGACACTGGAATAGTACATGCAAGCGTCTGAGTCACTTCGTGTAACCCAGTAGCCTTCAAGCTGCATGAAAGTGCAAGCTAATGCCCATTGTATTCTTTTCCTGGGCTGGCCTTAGCCCTCGCCCTCTAATGGAAGAGTCTTTCATACTTTGGAGCACAATGAGGAATCGAGAGCGAGGAACAGGCCTTGAAATCATCCAGCATCTTGTGGCTCGGATGTTATTAATCAGTATGGATAAGGGAAGATTCTGGCCATGAGTTTGGCTCATGCTGCAACATTTCCCTATGGTGTACAGCTATGACAATATGCGGAATGGGAGCCA
>WELB01000211.1:0-42034 GCA_009602725.1 Spirogloea muscicola
CAAGCGAAAGGCTGACAGCCTTCCCCCTCACCGTGCCTACGACCACTCAACTCCATTGGTCCCCGACCGACAACCACCTTGGGGGCCCATCTACTCCCTCTCGGAGGTGGAACTCAAGACTCTGAAGGCGTACCTCGAGGAGAGTCTCGCCAAGGGTTGGATCCGTCCATCCCATTCTCCGGCTGGGGCTCCAATCCTGTTTGTGAAAAAGAAGGACGGCACCTTACGGCCTTGCGTGGACTACCGCGCACTCAATGCCATCACCATCAAAGACCTATGGCCTCTGGATTGTGGGCCATGAGGACGGCTGCGAGTGCGAGGACTGCAGCGAGGGCCGCGTGCTGGCGAAGCGCCTGCGCAAGATGTCGCGCGACAAGCGCAAGAAGGAGGTGGCGCGCGTCCGCCTCAAGCGCCAGATGGCTGAGCGGCTCCGCCGCGGCTTCCTCGGCCTCGGCAGCGCCCCCGGCGGCGAAAGTGAGGAGGGCGCCGGCGAGGCTGAGGGCGGAGCGCCGGATGGCGCCGCTGCTGTCCGCGTGCCAAAGGCCGCCAAGCTGCGCGGGATACACAAGGAGGCCTGGGACCTCGCGGAGTCGCAGTCGGTGGCTCGCACTGCTGATGGCACCGGCGGCCTGCCGGCGTGGCTGGCTGCCGAACGTGCCGCCAGCGAGGCGAGGGCAGCTGCCGGCAGCAGTGGCGGTGGTGCAGGCCCTGGCTTCTTGAACTTGTCCGGCATTCAGGAGGAGGACGACCCTGCACTGAAACTCCCGCCACGGCGGCTGCCAGCCGACTTCCTGGCGCTTGGCACCTGCCTCTTTGCCACGCCCCCACCGCGCAAACAGAACGACACTGGAGGAGGGACTAGTGAGCTCGTCGACTGGCCGGCGGCAGTGATCAGAGCAGCGGTGCGGCAGTGCCTCCTTCCGAGCGGCAGCAAGGCCTCGGCATCCTCTCCCTCTGATCTCGGAGCTGTTGGACCGGGTACGAGATGCAAAGATCTTCACAAAAGTGGACTTGAGGAACGCTTACCAGTTGGTCCGGATCGCTTCGGGTGAGGAATGGAAGACGGCAGTACGCGCGGTGCGCCCCGCTGTATCCTCATTGTGCGGGTCCGCTCTTCAGGGGCCGGACCTTGGGGGCTACCGCGCCGGTCATATCCCCACTGTACTGGTCCACTCCTTCGGGGGCCGGACCTTGGGGCTACCCTCGTCACACCTCCGGGGAGGGTGGCAGGTGGAACGCTACAAGGAGTAGGCCGAGGCCAGAGTCTTCAGTCGAACCAGTGACGCCCAGAGAGAGGCATAGCCCTGCTTGCCTGCTGCTGCAGCCGCCGCCCCAGCTCTGCTGCTGCCGTCTGCTGCCCAGCCCGTCGCCGCAGCCCATCGCTACGGACATCGTCGGCTCTTCGTAAGTGCCACGGTTACGCCCCATCTGGGGCCAGCTACTAACCGAGACCCTCTGTAGAGTCGCCGCCTTCTGGCAGCGCCTCAGAGTAAGACTTTCGCTGTGCTATGTGATGCACTTGAGTACACCGTGTGAGTTGGCGCTCCACTATTTAGGGTTGGTATTTCCTAAACCCCCTAGGTCCGATTTCAATAAGGACGTACTAACCCCTAAGTGCGTGGACAGGGATCAGGACGTCACACTCTTGGACTTATGGCCGCATGGCCTCGGTCCTGTGTCCTCATTGCCCCAGTCCCTTGTCCCCGTGAGCCAGGCTATTGGCTTGGCCCACCACGCCCTTGGCGCTAGTCACTGTGCAGCGCGCCAGTTTCTTGGACTCGCGCGCCGGCCTCTTGGCGCTAGTCCCTTGGACTCGTGCTACAGGCCTCTGGCCCTGTGTGCCAGCCTCTTGTATTCATCGTGTCCCCTTGTCAGGCCCGCCCCTCCAGGGGAGGGCCCTGGGGGCGACCCTCGTCACACCCTCACGAGAGGGGTGGCAGAAGAACCGCGATTAACACCAGGCCTTGGCCAGATTCCGGAGGAGTCCGACCAACGCCGAGAGAGACACGGCTCTGCTGCTGCCTAGCCAGCCCCGCTGCTGCCTGCTGCCGCCGTCGCCGCCACAGCTCTGCTGCTGCCGCCTGCTGCCCAGCCCGTCGCCGCAGCTCGTTGCTGCGGGGCCCGCCGGCTCTCAGTAAGTCTATGGTAGAGTCACCGCCCTAGGGCGGTGCCTCATGGTAAGATTTCCGCTGCGCTCTGTGCGCGTACGTACGTTGGCGTTCTCTTGTATGAGGGTTCTCCAAAATACCCTATGACCCGAACCCAAACAGGACATACTGATCCTAACTGTGTGACTAGGGGCAGGGACGTTATAGCCTGTCTTCCGCTGCGCTATACGCTTTTGCTTCCTTGTCTAGTGGGTTGGCTCCTGAAGCTCCCTACAGCTGAACTCAATAAGGACTGCTCTCTTCAACTGCGTGTTTGGGGCGAGGTTCCTTACAATTTGGTATCAGAGGCGGTCTTGCATCCATCGCGCTTGTGACTTTTGGTGCTCGCCGCTGATGATGCAAGGATCACCCTAATATGCTGGCCTGACCTTTTTCTGTCAAAGTTAAAGTGCTTGCCAGATGTTAATCCGTGGGGCGGCTCGACGGAAACGCCGGGTGCGGAGTCATCTTTGCGCCGTGAGCCAGCGACCAACGCCAGATTGCAGACTGATCCTTGATGACTACTTGCTGCGTTCGCCTCTTTTGAGGTGTGGCTTGAGCTTGCACCATTTTGTGTTGAGGTCAGTCGTGTGACCAGCATTGATCGTGTGCATCGGTCTTGGTTACATCTGCGGCTGTCTGCCTGCCTGCCGATTGAGGTGTGAGGTTGCGCGCTGCCTTGCAAGCTCGCTCGCTGGTGCACCAGTCTGGCGATGTCCTTGTACTGCGGAATGGATTGTGTGATTTGCTGACTGTCGGAACCGAGTTTGTAACGTTCCCGCCGTTAGGGCGTGCCAACGTTGCGGGAAATCTTCCAGTGTCGTCTCGTCACCGTTGGGGCGTGTCAACGGTGCCGGTCGATCCGCCGCACCCTGTGTGGCTATTCCCGATGTCGGGCTCGCTCTTGGGCGATCCGCCGCACCCTGTGTGGCTATTCCCGATGTCGGGCTCGCTCTAGGGCAAGCCCCGCCAAGGGTGGGCCCTTGGAGCTCCCCTCGTCACACACGCTATTTCGTGTCCCCCTTGTTGGGCCCGTCTTTCCGAAGGTGGGCCCTGGGACGACCCTCGTCACACCCTCGGGGGAGGGGTGGCAGGTGGAACGCTATTTGTAGCCGGCCGAGGCCAGATTGCTCAGTCGGACCAACTCCCGAGAGAGACACAGCCCGCTGCTGCCTAGCCAGCCCGGCTGCTGCCTGCTGCAGCCGCTGCCGCCACAGCTGTGCTGCTGCCGCCTGCTGCCAGCCCGTCGCCGCAGCTCATCGCTGTGGGTCCTGCCAGCTCTAAGTAAGTCTATTGGTAGAGTCACCGCCTTAGGGCGGTGCCTCAGGGTAAGACTTCCGCTGCGCTCCGTGCGCGTATGTGCGTTGGCGTTCTCCTGTATAAGGGGTTGTCTCCAAAACACCCTACATTCAAATCCAAACCAGGACATCCTGACTCCAACTGTGTGTTTAGATGCAGAGATGTCAGGATTGATCCCTCAGTGTCCTTCAGACAGCATGGTGTCGCATACCTCCAGTGCGCCGCCAAGCCCTCCTCAGGAGGCAGAGCGGTCGTGTGACATTTCTGCCCCTAAACACACAGTAAGAGTCAGCGTGTCCTGGTTTGGATCCGAGCATAGGGTGTTTTGGGCAATCCTCATACAGGAGAACGCCAACGCACATACGCGCACAGAGGGCAGCGGAAGTCTTACCCTGAGGCACCGCCCTAGGGCGGTGACTCTACCAATAGCTTTACGGAGACCCAGCGGGGCCCGCAGCGATGAGCTGCGGCGACGAGCTGGCAGCAGGCGGCAGCGGCAGAGCTGTGGCGGCGGCGGCAGCAGCAGGCAGCAGCGGGGCTGGCTAGGCAGCAGCAGGGCTGTGTCTCTCTCGGGCGTTGGTCGGACACCGGAGTCTGGCCAAGGCCTACTCCTTATAGCCGGTCTCCTGCTCATAAGCTTGAGCAAATACTTGTCTGGGGTAATAATAACAGATGTACACAGCGATAAGGTGCTGACTCAACTGACCAGCGCCAAGAGGCCGGCGCGCGAGTCCAAGGGACTGGCGCGCTGCACAGTGACTAGCGCCAAGGAGGTGGTGCACCAGGCCAATAGCCTGGCTCACGGGGCCAAGGGACTGAGGCCATGCAGCCATGAGGCCGGAGGCCATGCGGCCATGAGGCCAAGAGAGCTGGCCAATCCGGCCAGCCCGCAGGGTACTGCTGAGGGAGAGCTGGCCCACCCTGTGACATCTCTGCTCTTTATCACACAGTTAGAGTCAGAATGTCCTGGTTTGGATCCGAGCATAGGGTGTTTTGGAGACAACCCTCATACAGGAGAACGCCAACGCACATACGCGCACAGAGCGCAGCGGAAGTCTTACCCTGAGGCACCGCCCTAGGGCGGTGACTCTACCAATAGACTTACAGAGAGCCGGCAGGGCCCGCAGCGATGAGCTGCGGCGACGAGCTGGCAGCACACGGCAACAGCAGAGCTGTGGCGGCGGCGGCAGCAGCAGGCTGCAGCGGGGCTGGCTAGGCAGCAGCAGGGCTGTCTCTCTCAAGCGGCGGTCAACTGAGGAGTCTGACCAAGGCCCACTACTTATAGCGGTTCTCCTGCCACCCCTCCCCTGAGGGTGTGACGAGGGTCAACCCCAAGGCCCTCCCTTGGAGGGGCGGGCCTGACAAGGGGATACGACAAATACAACAGGCTGGCACACAGGGCCAGTGGCCTTAAGCACAAGTCCAAGGGACTAGCGCCAAGAGGCCGGCGCGCGAGTCCTAGGGACTGGCGCGCTGGACAGTGACTAGCGCCAAGGAGGTGGCGCGCTAGGCCAATAGCCTGGCTCACGGGGTCAAGGGACTGAGGCCATGCAGCCATGAGGACGCGAGAGCTGGTCAATCCGGTCGACCCGCGGGGCGCCGGCCTGAGGGAGAGCTGACCCACCCGGCCGGCCTACAGGGCGTGAGCCCGAGGCGTGGGACAGGGTACGGAGCCCGGGACCCTCGAACCGTACTTAGCTACACGGAGTGCAGCCAAGCCACCCGCACCGTTTGGGACTCCAAACGGTAGATACGTTACGCTCATGTAAGGTTATCGCGCGCCGTTGGCACCTCCAAACGGAGGAAACGTTACATACCTCCCCACTTAGATGTTCACGTCCTCGGGAACAAGAAGGGAGCACGACAGATACCCAGGGTGTTAAGCCCTGCCTTCCCGGCGGGAAGGTTTTGGACGACGGAGAGAGGAGGCTTGGCCTCCTGTCAAATACTTCTGGACGCGGGAAGGGCAATTTGGCAAGATTGGCCGCTGGTTCCCAGGTATTGTGCTCAGGCCCAAAGCCGAGCCACTTGATGAGGTACTCACGGGATCTACGACGCCCACGGAGAGTGTCCCGGTGTGACAAGATCTCCTCCACTTGAAACTGTGTAGTGGGTTGGTCCCTAAACCCCTACAGCCGAACTCAAGAAGGACTGCTCACCCTAACTGCGTGTGTAGGGCGAGGTTCCTTACATTTGGTATCAGAGGCGGTCTTGCATCCATCGCGCTTGTGACTTAGTGTGCTCGCCGCTGATGATGCAAGGATCACCCTGTTGTGCTGGCCTGACCTTTTTCTGTCAAAGATAAAGTGCTTGCCAGACGTTGGTCCGTGAGGCGGCTCAGCGGAAGCGCCGGGTGCGGAGCCCTCTTTGCGCAGTGAGCCAGCAACGACCAACGCCGACTGATCCTTGAGGGCCACTTGCTGCGTTCGCTTCTCTTGAGGTGTGGCTTGAGCCTGCAGCCTTTATGTGGTAAGGTCAGTCGTGTGGCCAGCAGTGACCGTGTGCCTCGGTCCTGGTCATATCTGCGGCTGTCTGCCTGCCTGCTGATTGAGGTGTGAAGTTGCGCGCTGCCTTGCTTGCTCGCTCGCTGGTGCACCAGTCTTGCGATGTCCTGTATTGCGGTATGGAGTGTGTGATTTGCTGACTGTCGGAGCCTGAATTGATCACTCAGTGTCCTTCAGCCAGCATGGTATCGCACACCTCCAGTGCGCGGCCCAGCCCTCCTCGGGAGGTAGAGCGGTCGGCTGCTGGGGCAGCGGCTGCTGCAGGGCCAGCTGCTGCGGCAGTGGCTGCTGCGGAGCACGCCCACGAGGGGCACGCCCACGAGGGGCACGCCCACGAGGGGCACGCCCACGAGGGGCACGCCCACGAGGGGCACGCCCACGAGGGGCACGCCCACGAGGGGCACGCCCACGAGGGGCACGCCCACGAGGGGCACGCCCACGAGGGGCACGCCCACGAGGGGCACGCCCACGAGGGGCACGCCCACGAGGGGCACGCCCACGAGGGGCACGCCCACGAGGGGCACGCCCACGAGGGGCACGTCCACGAGGGGCACGCCCACGAGGGGCACGCCCACGAGGGGCACGCCCACGAGGGGCACGTCGAGCTGGGAGCCGGAGGCCAGGAGGGCTTGTCGGCTGGGGACTTGCAACGCGTTGCACTCCTCACTCGGGATCTGGCAGCAGCCCAGTCGACGACGGACCCAGCGCAATATCGCCTCCTTGCGAGGATCTGCGCGGAGCAGCGCGCCCTCCTCGTCCGGCAGCGCGCCGAAGAGCGGCGCATGCAAGAGGTGGATGCCTCGTTGCACCTGATGCGCAAGAGCAGTGGCAACCCTGAGCATGGACTTGCTAGGGCCCATGCACCCCGCCAATTCTCCGGTCACGATGATCGGGGAGGGTTGCAGCCATGGCTGGACGAGATGGACGAATGGTTCGTCTGCTCCAACACGGACGCGGGGGCACGCGTGCGCCTCGCTGCCACTTACCTCTCAGGGGAGCCCCGGGAGTGGTGGAATACGTTGAGGAAGAGCGCTACGCCCGAGGAGTCCGGTGGCTGGGACTTCTTCTGCAGCTCGCTTATGTCGGCGTATGGCGACCCACACGCAGAGCTGCGCGCCCGCGATGAGCTGGATGCTCTCCGCATGAGGGGCGAGGGAAGCGAGGGCTTTGAGCCCTACGTGCAACGATTCCGGCTGCTGCTGTCCAAGCTACGCAGCGAGCCGATGAGGCCAATCGACCAATGCCAGCGATTTAAGGCTGGACTGCCTTCTCGCTTTCGCAATTGGGTCGCGGTGGATTCCGCAACGGCACAACCGGTCACGGACTTCACCAAGATGGTGGAGCACGCCCGCAAGGTGCTCAGCACGCCGGACATTGCCGGTCCGAGCAAGCGCCCCCTGCTGGAGGCAGGCGGCTTTGATGCAGAGCGAAGCAAGAAGCGGTTCGACCCACGACACGGCTCGAACGCTCGCCCTCAAGGCGACTTCCCCAAGCCGCGGGTGGAAGGCGCTGGCTGCTTCAAGTGCGGTGCCAAGAGCCATCAGCTCAGGGACTGCCCGGCGGCAGGTCCCTCACGGCCACGTCCACAGCGCCCTATGGGCCGGGACCAGGGCAATTCCAAGGGCAAGCGTGAGTGCTTGACCCCTGCCTCTGCAAGGCATCTCATTCAGCCAGACGCACTTGAGCTGTTTGATCTTGCTGGCATTGCTGGCCCGTCAACCAACATACCGGTTGTGCGCTCCATTTCTGCTTTATTGCAAGGTCTGGAGGCCGGAGGGCCTCTGTTTGTGTGGGTTGCCCACAATGACTTGCAAGAGGCTGCAGATATCTATCTGAGCTGGCCTGAGTGCCGTCGGCCTGAAGAAATGCTGTTCTTCATTGTGCCACAGAAGCGCGGCGTGGTTGATCAAGCTCCGCTCGGGATGTCGCTGTTGTGCTCGCACGAGGCGGGACACAGGCTCCTTAGGCGCAGTGTTGATGCCACTCGGCTTAGGCCTTACCCGACAGCGGTCAGGGTATATGTCGCTCGCACCCCATTCCTTGGCAGTGTCCATGGGGGACACACTATGCTTTTTGAGGGGCTGGTTGCTGCGGCACCAGCGAGGATCCTCATAGACACAGGGGCCTCAGTGTCTTTCGTCAAAAGGGATTTGGTGTGCTCCGCTGGCTTGCATTTGCAAGCAGATGGCCTGCCTAGAGTGCAATTGGCCGATGGTCACCCAACCGCTGTGTTGGGCCTGTGCAAGGTTCCCATTCGCATCCAGCAATACAAAGCCGAGGTGCCTTGTTATGCCATTGCGTTGACTGTCGCCTTTGATGTGATATTGGGAGATGATTGGCTTTGCGCCACATCAGCATGCCTTGATTTTAAACGCCATACTTGCACGGTACAACGTGGCGCACGGCGCTTTGTCCTTTGCAAGCAGCTTCCCTGTGCACCGCCGCTGGCGGCAGGGGCTTCCATTCTGCTATCCGCCATGCAGATGAAGCGATTGATTCACAAGAGCACTGTCCAGATGGCATTTCTTGTGATGGTGGCGTTGAAAGACGAGTCTAAGCCTGACTTGTGTGTGAATGCTGCGAATTCACATGGCGGGGTTCTTGATAAACTGCTGGAAGAGTTTGCGGATGTGTTTCCCGACTCTCTTCCGGACGGTCTACCTCCTCACCGAGGTGTGGCTCATACAATTCCATTGGAGCCAGGCGCCAACCCGCCTTTCCGTCCCATGTACCGGCTGAGCCCTCTCGAATTTCGAGAAATGCAATCCCAGGTCGAGGACCTGCTGGCGAAGGGCTACATTGAGCCATCTCAGTCGCCATACGGAGCACCCATCCTCTTTGTCAAAAAGAAGGATGGCACTCTACGGATGTGCATTGATTATCGGGCTTTGAATAAGCTGACTATCAAGAACCGATACCCATTGCCTCGGATAGATGATCTATTCGATTGGCTCGCAGGGGCTACGGTGTTTAGCTCCCTGGACCTTGCAAGTGGGTATCACCAAATTCGAATCACGCCTGCGGATGTTCCAAAGTCGGCATTTCGTACGCCGCTTGGACATTTTCAGTTCAAGGTGCTGAGCTTTGGTTTGACCAATGCACCGGCTACGTTCCAGGCGGTGATGTCGAGGGTCTTTGGCCCCCTGCTCTACCATTTTGTGCTGGTTTACTTGGATGACATACTGGTGTTCAGCAAAACGCCTGAAGATCACGTGAAGCACCTGCGCCAAGTGCTGCAGTTGCTGCGTGAAAATCAATTGTATGCCAAGCGGTCCAAGTGCGCAATTAACCAGCCAGAGCTGACATACCTCGGGCATGTCGTGGGCAAAGACGGCATACGTGTCGACCCCAAGAAGACTTCGGTCGTACGGGATTGGCCTGTGCCACAAACTGTGCCTCAATTGCGCTCCTTTTTGGGATTCGCAAATTATTTCCGAAAGTTCCTACAAGGCTATGGGAACTTGGCACTTCCTCTTACGAAGCTGACTCGTAAGGACGTACCTTGGGATTGGTCGTCCGAATGCCGGACGGCATTTGAGGGAATACAGCAGGCGTTGACATCTCCGCCTGTGCTGGCCTTTCCTCGTGAAGGCGTGCCATATGAACTCGTCTGCGATGCCTCTTTGACCGGCATTGGTGCCGTGCTCTTGCAAGAGGGTCACCCGTTAGCGTTTGAGAGCCGCCTGCTGATCCCTGCAGAGCGAAATTACACTACGGGCGAGCAGGAATTGCTGGCTGTGGTGCACGCCTTACGTGTCTGGCGTTGCTACCTGGAAGGTGTGGCATTTACGGTTGTCACGGATCATTGCCCGTTGACATATTTCCACACGCAGCAGCATTTGACTAGGCGTCAAGCTCGATGGGCTGAGTGCATGGCACAATTCGATTTCCAGTGGGTTTATCGCCCTGGACGTCTTAATGTTGCAGACCCTGTGAGTCGCAACATTCGCGGCGCTGATGCGTTGGCTTCCTTGAATGCTTCTGGAGTGCGGGCTACAGGACTGCGTCCGACTCGTCAAGCTTCTCGGCACACCACGGCTGAGCTCTCTGAGCTCTATGTGCGTATCCGTAAAGGGTATGGCACAGACCCATGGTTTGCTGACGCCGCCAACGTAAGCACCCTCACTGATGACAAAGGCTTCTGGTGGCAAGGTGACGCTATTGTGGTCCCCAACTGCAATGCCTTGCGCACAGACATAATGCAGGAGCTGCATGATACGCCTTACAGTGGTCATTTGGGAGTGAGCAAAACCAAACAGGCTGTGCGACGCCTCTTTTGGTGGAAGGGCTTTTCATCCCAGGTGCGCGCTTTTGTGGCAAGCTGTGCCACATGCCAGCGTAGTAAGGCAAACTCTGGCAAGCCTGCCGGATTACTTCAGCCTTTGCAGATTCCGGAGCGGAATTGGTCTGATGTTAGTGTGGATTTTATCACACAATTGCCTAAAGACGCGGAATGGCTATGATGCCATTGTCGTCTTTGTGGATCGCCTGAGTAAAATGGTGCATTTTTCTCCCACTACTACGCGGGCATCTGCAAAGGATTTCGCTGGCATCTTTGTGGATAAGGTGTGGAAGCTACATGGAGTACCTGAGAGGCTGGTCTCGGACCGCGATCCTCGCTTTACAGGTCACTTCTGGAAAGAAGTCTGCAAGCTTATCGGCACGAGGCAGTCCATGTCCACAGCCTTTCATCCACAAACGGATGGCCAAACTGAGCGAATGAATCGAGTTCTTGAGGACATGTTGAGGCACTTTGTCAATTCTAGCCACACTGACTGGGATGACTATTTCTGCTGAATATGCTGTGAACAATGCCTATCATGCGTCCACCAAGGAGACTCCATTCTTCCTCCACTATGGTCAGCATCCCCGAGCTCCACTTCAGGTGGGGAGGCCGGAACGGGTTCCCGCCGCGGTAGCCTTCACTGGACCCTCTTGGAGGCTCAGAGACGAGCTCGGCATTTCTTGGAAATTGCCCAGAGTCGCCAGAAGGCTTATGCTGACAAACTTCGGGAGGACGTGTCCTTCGATGTTGGTGCGCAAGTGCTGCTGAGCACGAAGCACTTATCCTTGCGGGCTGTGGGTACGCGCAAGTTGCTGCCCAAGTGGGTTGGACCATTTGCAGTAGTACGCCTTGTGGGCAAGGTGTCCTACGAGTTGAAGACACCGGTGCATTGGAAGGTCCATAGCGTCTTCCATGTGTCTCAACTGAGGGCCTTCCTTTCGGATGGTCGTGTCCAACCGCCCCCACCTGCACTAGTCATCGAGGATGATCTTGAGTTTGAGGTGGAAGAGATCTTGTCTCACAGGGACAAGCCTCGAGGGCGTAAGACCCGTGAGTACTTCGTGAAGTGGCTCGGGTATGGGCCTGAACACAACACGTGGGAGCCTGCGGCCAATTTGGCAAATTGCCCAGATGCTCTCAGGGAATACCTGGACAAGGGTGGTAATTCTCCTAGGCTTAGTAGAGGCAGCAGCCGTCGGGCATCTTAATAACTGTCGGCTGTTTTCTCGTTGTTCCCGAGGACGTGCACACCAAAGTGGGGAGGTATGTAATGAACCAGCCGTTTGGTTAAGCCACATGGCTCTGTTTGCATTACATGACCGGCTATTTGGGACAAGTGGGCCCGCCAGGTGGCGGGCTGGCTTGCCGGGCAAGTGGCCCGCCCAGAGACGGGTCCAGCCCGTCCAGAAATACTCCACGCCAGGATCCGCCCGTTCAAGGGAGGATCTTTGGCCCGCCGTCTGGCAGGCCATGGGGCGACCCGCTCACACCCCTGGAGGGGGTTGGCACAGAACAGCACGAAGAGCCTTGGGGCTGAGTCTCGGGAGGGAGTTCGAACCGGTGAAGCCCAGGAGCAGCCTCGCCGCTGCTCGCCGCCGCAGCCGCCGCCGCACCTTGCTGCGGGGCCTGCTGCGCCGGCCTGCGCCCAGGAGGTGGAGTCGCCGCCGGACGGCGGCGCCACGGGGTCTGTCTTCCGCTGCGCCTATGCGCTAGTGCTTGGCCTGTGTAGTGGGTTGGTCCCTAAACCCCTACAGCCGAACTCAAGAAGGACTGCTCACCCTAACTGCGTGTGTAGGGCGAGGTTCCTTATATCTACGCTGGAAAATTTTACTCGAAGGAGAAAAATTAAGTCCAGCATACAGAGGGATCCATGCACTGTCAGCAGTAAAAGACAACCTGTTACTTGACTGGCCAGATGCAAGAACACCTCTGATACCAATGTGACATCATGTGACATATCTGCTCTGATGACACAGTTAGAGTCAGAATGTCCTGATTTGGAGTCGAGCATAGGGTGTTTTGGAGACAACCCTCATACAGGAGAACGCCAACGCACATACGCGCACAGAGCGCAGCGGAAGTCTTACCCTGAGGCACCGCCCTAGAGCGGTGACTCTACCAATAGACTTAAAAGAGAGCCGGCAGGGCCCGCAGCGATGAGCTGCGGCGACGGGCTGGCAGCAGCCGGCAGCAGCAGAGCTGTGGCGGCGGCGGCATCAGCAGGCAGCAGCGGGGCTAGCTACGCAGCAGCAGGGCTGTGTCTCTCTCGGGCGTTGGTCGACCCCCGGAGTCTGACCATGGCCCACTACTTGTAGCGGTTCTCCTGCCACCCCTCCCCTGAGGGTGTGACGAGGGTCGCCCCCAAGGCCCTCCCTTGGAGGGGCGGGCCTGACAAGGGGACACGACAAATACAACAGGCTGGCACACAGGGGCCAGTGGCCTTCAGCACGAGTCCAAGGGACTAGCGCCAAGAGGCCGGCGCGCGAGTCCAAGGGACTGGCGCGCTGGACAGTAACTAGCGCCAAGGAGGTGGCGCGCCTGGCCAGTAGCCTGGCTCACGGGGTCAAGGGACTGAGGCCATGCAGCCATGAGGACTGGAGAGCTGGTCAATCCGGTCGGCCCGCGGGGCGCCGGCCTGAGGGAGAGCTGACCCACCCGGCCGGCCTGCAGGGCGTGAGCCCGAGGCGTGCCGACAGGGTACGGAGCCCGGGACCCTCGAACCGTACTTAGCTACACGGAGTGCAGCCAAGCTACCCGCACCGTTTGGGACTCCAAACGGTAGATACGTTACGCTCATGTAAGGTTATCGCGCGCCGTTGGCACCTTCAAACGGCGGAAACGTTACACGGAGAGTACCGGTGAAGCTTACAGCGGCCGGAACGCGCTCCGGCCTCCCCATTTGCAAAGGTGATCGGGGATGCTGACCATAATTCAGGAAGAAGGGTGTATTTTTGGTAGAGTCATGAAAGGCATTGTTCACAGCATGTTCCGCCGGAGCAAGATACACATCCCAGTCACTTTGACTGGGGTTTACGAAGTGCCTGAGCATGTCTGTCAAAGCCCGATTCATCCGTTCGGTCTGACCGTCCGTCTGGGGATGGAAAGCCGTGGACATGGATTTCTTCGTGCCGAGAAGCCTGCACACTTCCTTCCAGAAGTGACCCGTGAAGCGAGGATTGCGGTCAGACACGATTCGCTCGGGTACTCCGTGCAGTTTCCATACGCGGTTCACAAATATGCCAGCGAATTCCTTAGCGGATACCCGTGTGGTCGTAGGTACAAAGTGCACCATTTGACTCAAACGATCCACAAACACGACAATGGCGTCATAGCCGTTGCGCGTCTTGGACAGCTGGGTGATGAAATCCACACTGACATCAGACCAGTTTCGCGGTGGAATAGCCAAAGGTTGGAGCAACCCGGCAGGCTTGTGAGAGCGTGCCGTACTACGCTGGCAGGTGGCACAAGTCTTCACAAAAGACTTCACGTGAATTTACAAGCGCGGCAACCAAAAGAGAAGCTGTGTAGCTTTCTTTTCGTGGTTTGGTTGCAGATGCAAACCAAGGGTCTGTGCCATACCCATCACGAATACGCACATACAGCTCAGAGAGGTTGGTGGAGCTGTGCGCTGCGGCCCCACGGGTAGGCCGCACGTCTGCAGTCTGAATACTTGTGGCACACAAGACAGGCACCACAGCAGTCCCTACAATGTTGCAGCTCACCGAGTCCGCCACATTGATTCTTCCAGGGCGGTACAACCACTGGAACCGGAATTGTGCCATGCTCTCAGCCCACCGAGCTTGACGCCTGCTCAATTGCTGCTGTGTGTGAAAGTAGGTCAACGGGCAATGATCCGTTACGACCGTAAATTCGACACCCTCGAGAATGCTTCGCCACACACGGAGGGCGTGCACAACGGCAAGGAGCTCCTGCGCACTCCTGGTAATATCCAGGACTGAGCCAGCGACTTTCGAAAGCTACGGGATGACCCTCCTGCAGGAGAACGGCACCAATGCCGATCAAAGAGGCGTCACATACGACTCTATATGGCACGCCTTCTCGAGGCAAAGCCAAAACGGGTGGTGATACCAGGACCCGTTTTATATTCTCAAACGGCTTCTGGCATTTGGACGTCCACCCCCATAGTACGTCCTTACGAGTGAGCTTCGTAAGAGGAGATGCCATGCTTCCATACCCTTGAAGGAATTTTCGTAAATATCTTGCGAAACCCAAAAAGGAACGCAACTGCGGCACAGTCCGCGGCACAGGCGAGTCCTTTACTACTACTGATCTTTTTGGGGTCGACGCGCATCCCGTCTTTGCCCACCACATGCCCTAAGTACGTTAATTCGGGCGGTTAATTACACACTTGGAGGTCTTGGCATACAAATGATTTTCACGTAGCAACTGCAGAACTTTCCGCAGGTGGCGTACATGATCCTAAGGCGTTTAACTGAACACCACTATGTCATCCAGATAGACCAGCACGAAGTACTCTGTCAACAACTTGTCAAGAGCCGGACTACGTGAGGCCGCGATGCTCACTTCAAAGTCAGGGGGAGACTCAGCATTTACGACATCCAAATAAGTAGCCGAAGCTGGTTGTTTGCGAAGAAGCTTTTTCATCCGCACAGCTAAAAGCCGCAGAGAAGAGTCTTGCATGGGTTGTGGTACACAGGAATTGTCGATGTTGTGCAATTTACAACGACGAGGACCACTGCGGCCGACACAAGTGCGCTGTTTACAATGAAGCACGGACGCTGTGGCACAGAGCCAATCATCACGTTTGCCCTTGCCTTTATACTGCCCCTTAGGGCCGGGTGGAGTGGATTTGCTTGATGAGGGGTGCTTGGGAGCTTGGGTACAATCACGGATGCGATGGCCCTTCTGGCCACACCGGTAGCAAGCGCGGTCCTCCTCGGGGGACAAAGGCCGCGGGCTTGGTTGGGCGCCGTGGCCCCCACATAATGCATGCCAGTGGTGCTTGGCACACAACTGGGGCGACGCTTCGAAGATGAAGGCGCAGCCGGGTCGACGACTTCTGCCAGGGGACGCTTGCGGGGATACATGGCGAAAGTGATGCGCGCCTGCTCAATCAAGCGGTCCAAAGTGTCCACTGGCTGGAAGCTTACAGCATCCAATCGGGCAAGGAGGGCCACGTGCTCGGGCAGCCCTGCCTTATACCGCTGACACTGTCAGCGTTATCCACGGGCTTGTTGTTGAGTTTCGACAACAGCATGTGGAACCGCCGCACATACATAGTCTTCAAAATCGTTGTTTCTCGTGCGGATGACATCAAGCTCGTTTCGCGCACTCAGCGAAGTGCACGCCGAGAAGCTCGGCGTGCACTTCGCCGTACATGCTTGACGACGATCTGACGAAGAAATCCCAATGTTCATACACTACGGGGGTGGATGATTTCTTCACGCTTTCCCACCACTGGGCGGAATCGCCTGAGAGGTACGTGGCCGCAAGCCCGACACGGTGTTGTGCGCCGGTGCCACACTATACGAACCACGCAAGAATCTTTGCAAGCCAAGCGTTGAAGCCGCCGCCGAAGGACTGCCCACTGAATCTGGCCGGTGAGGCGGGCTTGGCACGCCCCACCTGCGACTCACGGAGTTTGGCCTTCAGGTAGCGGATACGCTTCTCGCCCTTTGTTACCCGGGCGACAAGAGCTTGCACCTCTTCCAGCAGCGCTCCCGAGAAGGAAGCCACTGCAGGGTCCCCACACACCGGGACCGCAGCCTCGTGGAGCTCCTGATGGCGCGCATTGCGCCGGGCGTCGTCGGAGGTCAGGACGTCCGCAGCCGTCGCCTGGAGCTCCCCTAGATCGTCGGCAAGGTCCTCGACCTCAAGAGGTGGAACAGCCGGTGGAGGAGGACTAGGGCATGTACTGGAGTCCGGCGACTCCATGCCTGATACCACACACTGACGGATCAAATTAGATGCGGCAGACATATCGAGGATCCATACTGGCAAGAAGTACTTAGAAGGACTGGTGCCCCAGACCCACAAGCAATCAAAACAGCACATGCGTCATACCTTCATACCACAAAGCTGTACGAGCAGCGAGAGGGAGGGACCAAGAGTGGACGGACCAACCAACTCCTGGCATATGGTCAGACTTTGCCGCCCACCGGCGACCGGGTTAACTCCCGTGCCGTACTGGCCGGCAACCCGCCGGTCACAGGTGGTTTACGCTGGTAAGTGCTGACCTAATACGATAGCTTTTTGCCGGGTCGAAGAGCCGTTTGGCATCTTGAGGGCCCCGTACGTGGATGTCGAAGGCGAGAGGGTGGCACACGTGCCGCTTCGCCGATGACAGAACCACGTCTACGCTGGGAAAATTTACTCGTAAGACAAAAATTAGTCCAAAATACAGAGGGATCCATGCACTGTCAGCAGTAAAACACAACCTTTTGCTTGACTGGCTAGATGCAAGAATACCTCTGATACCAATGTGACATCTCTGCATCTAAACAAACAGTAAGAGTCAGGGTGTCCTGGTTTGAATTCGAGCATAGGGTGTTTTGGAGACAACCCTCATACAGGAGAACGCCAACGCACATACGCGCACAGAGCGCGGCGGAAGTCTTACCCTGAGGCACCGCCCTAGGGCGGGAACTCCCTCAATAGACTTACGGAGAGCCGGCAGAACCCGCAGCGATGAGCTGCGGCGAGGGGCTGGCAGCAGGCGGCAGCAGCAAAGCTGTGGCGGCGGCGGCAGCAGCAGGCAGCAGCCGGGCTGGCTAGGACGCAGCGGGCTGTCTCTCTCGGGCGTTGGTCCGACTGAGCAGTCTGGCCTCGGCCGGCTACAGATAGCATTCCACCTGCCACCCCTCCCCCGAGGGTGTGACGAGGGTCGTCCCAGGGCCCACCTTCGGAAGGGCGGCCCAACAATGGGGACACGACGCCCAAGAGCGAGCCCGACATCGGGAATAGCCACAAAGGGTGCAGCGGATCGCCCAAGAAGCGAGCCCGACATCGGGAATAGCACACAGGGTGCAGCGGATCGACCGGCACCGTTGACACGGCCCACCGGTGACGAGACGATATTGGAAGGTTTCCCGCAACGTTTGCACGCCCTAACGGCGGGAACGTTACAGGTAGTCTCCGGATTTGCATCGATTACCGAGCCCTCAACAAGCTCACTGTCAAGAACCGATACCCGTTGCCTCATATCGATGATCTCTTCGATCGTCTCGCGGAAGCTAAAGTGTTCAGCTCCCTCGACTTGCAGATTGGTTATCATCAGACTCGTATCACTCCTGAGGACGTTCCGAAGTCAGCATTTCGTACGCCTGTCGGACACTTCCAGTTCAAGGTGCTGAGTTTTGGTCTGACCAACGCACCTGCCACGTTTCAGGCAGTGATGACGAAAGTCTTTGGCCCCCTTCTATATGACTTCGTGCTGGTCTATCTGGATGACATACTGGTGTTTAGTAAAACACCTGAGGATCATGTACGCCACCTGCGGAAAGTCCTGCAGTTGCTACGTGAAAATTAATTGTATGCCAAGACCTCCAAGTGTGTATTCAACCAGCCCGAATCAACCCACTTAGGGCATGTGGTGGCCAAAGACGGGGAGCGCGTCGACCCCCAAAAGACAGTAGTAAAACAGGACTGGCCTGTGCCGCGGCCTGTGCCGCAGTTGCGTTCCTTTTTGGAATTCGCAAACTATTTCCGAATATTCCCTCAAGGATATGGAATCATGGCAAATCCTCTCACGAAGCTCACTCGTAAGGACGTCCTATGAGGGTGGACGTCCGAATGCCAGAAAGTGTTAGAGGATATAAAACGGGCCCTGGTATCACCACCCGTTTTGGCTTTGCCTCGAGAAGGCGTGCCGTATGAGGTTGTATGTGACGCCTCTTTGATCGGCATTGGTGCCGTTCTCCTGCAGAAGGGTCATCCCGTAGCATTCGAAAGTCGCTGGCTCAGTCCTAAATATTACCAGGGGTGAGCAGGAGCTCCTTGCCGTTGTGCACGACCTCCGTGTGTGGCGATGCTATCTCGAGGGTGTCGAATTTACGGTCGTAACGGATCATTGCCCGTTGACCTACGTTCACACACAGCAGCTATTGAGCAGGCGTCAAGCTCGGTCGGCTGAGAGCGTGGCACATTTTCGATTCCAGTGGTTGTACCGCCCTGGAAAAATCAATGTGGCGGACCCGGTGAGCCGCAACATTGTAGGGGCTGCTGTGGCGCCTGTCTTGTGTGCCACAAGTATTTAGACTGCAGACGTGCGGGCAACCCGTGGGGCCGCAGCGCAAAGCACCACCAACCTCTCTGAGCTGTATGTGCGCATTCGTGATGGGTATGGCACAGACCCTCGGCTTGCATCTGCAACCAAACCACGCACAGTAGTACATGACCAAGGCTTCTGGTGGCGAGGTGACGCCATTTTGGTGCCCAACTGCAATGCCTTGCGCACTAGTATCATGCAAGAGATGCATGAGCCTCCGTACAGAGGTCATTTGGGCATGGGAAAGACAAAGAAAGCTACACAGCTTCTCTTTTGGTGGCCGCGCTTGTCAATTCACGTGAAGTCTTTTGTGAAGACTTGTGCCACCTGCCAGCGTAGTACGGCACGCTCTCACAAGCCCGCCGGGTTGCTCCAACTTTTGGCTATCCCCCCGCGAAAGTGGTCTGATGTCAGTGTGGATTTATCACCCAGTTGCCCAAGACGCACAACGGCTATGACGCCAGTGTCGTGTCTGTGGATAGTTTGAGTAAAATGGTGCACTTTATACCTACGACCACACGGGTATCCGCTAAGGAAGTCGCTGGACCGCGTATGGAAACTGCACGGAGTACCCGGACGCATCGTGTCTATTCGCGATCCTCGCTTCACGGTTCACTTCTGGCAGTGTGCAGGCTTCTCGGCACGAAGCAATCCATGTCCACGGCATTCCAACCCCAGACGGACGGTCAGACCGAACGGATGAATCGGGCTTTGTAATACATGCTCAGGCACTTCGTAAACCCTAGTCAAACTGACTGGGATGTGTATCTTGCTCCAGCGGAGTATGCTGTGAACAATGCCACTCACGACTCTACCAAAAATACACCCTTCTTCCTGGATTATGGTTAGCATCCCCGATCACCTTCGCAGGTGGGGAGGCCGGAGCTCGTTCCGGCCGCTGTAAGCTTCACCGGTACTCTCCTGGCAGCTCAGCGGAGGGCTTAGCAATTCTTGACAATTGCTCAGAACCGGCAAAAGCAGTATGCTGATCGCCGTCGCAGGCATGTGTCCTTCGACGTCGGTGCCCAAGTGCTCTTGAGCACTAAGCACTTAGTCTTGCGGGCTGTCGGTACGCCTGAACTGCTATCAAAGTGGGTTGGACCTTTCCGCGTCATGCGCCTGGTCGGCAAGGTCGCCTATGAGATTGATACACCGGTACATTGGAAAATGCACAAAGATTTCCATGTGTCTCAACTCGAGCCATACCACACGGATGGCCGTGTCCAACCGCCCCCACCTACCCTCGTTGTTGCTGGCGTCGGAGGAGTTTCAAGTGGAGGAGATTTTGTCACACCGGGACAATCTCCGTGGTCGTCGTAAATCCCGTGAGTACCTCATCAAGTGGCTCGGCTTTGGGCCCGAGCACAATACCTGGGAAGCAGCGGCCAATCTTGCCCATTGCCCTTCCCACGTCCAGCAGTATTTGACAGGAGGCCGAGTCTCTTCTCTCCGTCGTCCAAAACCTTCCCGCCGGGCTTAATACCCTGGGTATCTGTCGGGCTCCCTTCTTGTTCCCGAGGACGTGAACACCTAAGTGGGGAGGTATGTAACATTTCCTCCGTTTGAGAGTGCTAGTGGTGCGCGATAATCTTACAAGAGCGAAGCGTATCTACCGTTCGGAGTCCCAAACGTTGCGGGTAACTTGGCTGCACTCCGTGTAGCTAAGTACGGTTCGAAGGTCCCGGGATCCGTACCCCGTCCGCACGCCTCGGGCTCACGCCCTACGAGCTAGCCGGGTGGGTCAGCTCTCCCTCAGGCCAGCGCCTTGCGGGCAGGCCGGGTGGGCCAGCTGTCCCTCGGGCCAGCGCCCTGCGAGCTGGCCGGGTGATCAGCTCTTCCTCAGCAGTACCCTGCGGGCTGGCCGGATTGGCCAGCTCTCTTGGCCTCATGGCCGCATGGCCTCGGTCATGTGTCCTCATGGCCTCAGTTTCATGCCCCGTGAGCCAGGCTATTGGCCTGGCGCGCCACCTACTTGGCGCTAGTCACTGTGCAGCGCACCAGTCCCTTGGACTCGCGCGCCGGCCTTTTGGCGCTAGTCCCTTGGACTCGTGCTACAGGCCTCTGGCCCTGTGTGCCAGCCTCTTGTATTCATCGTGTCCGCTTGTCAGGCCCGCCTCTCCGAGGGAGGGCCCTGGGGGCGACCCTCGTCACACCCTCAGGGGAGGGGTGGCAGGAGAACCGCTATAAGTAGTAGGCCTTTACCAGACTCCTGAGTCCGACCAACGCCCGAGAGAGACACAGCCCTGCTGCTGCCTAGCCAGCCCCGCTGCTGCCTGCTGCTGCCGCCGCCGCCACAGCTCTGCTGCTGCCGCCTGCTGCCAGCCCGTCGCCGCAGCATCTCGCTGCAGGCTCCGCCAGCTCTCGGTAAGTCTATTGGTAGAGTGACCGCCCTAGGGCGGTGCCTCGGTAAGACTGCCGCTGCGCTCTGTGCGCGTATGTGCGTTGGCGTTCTCCTGTATGAGGGTTGTCTCTTAAACACCCTTTGCTCGAATCAAAACCAGGACACCCTGACTCTAAATGTGTGATTAGCTGCAGAGATTTCACCCCCAGTGCCTGCTCCGGAGCCGCCACCGCTTACATCCTCTCTTACCTGTACCCTCCGCCGCTGCCTCAGCGGGTTGTGGAAAGCTGTCATCAAGCCGAATCCGCCCTGGACGCCATCGTCGTGGGCAGGGCCGCTCTTCTCAAAAGCGCCCTGCCCACACTAACCTAGGAGAGGCCCCAGCCACGCGGGTCCCCTGTCAGGGCTGCCAGCGCCGTTTCCTCCCAAGAGGGTTGCCAGTCCATGTTCGAGCCTACCGTAAACACCAGAAACGAAAAGAGCAGGCAGCAACGTTGCACCTACCGGGCACAGCCCTCCACCATCTCCCTCTCCTGAGAGCTGGCAATGGGCAGCCACAGTGGACCTCCTCCCCCTCCTCATTCCCGACGGCCTCCACAACCTACGCCACAGTTCAAATTGGGCACGACGTGGGTGCTGCAAATTGCTGACGCCCATCCTCTCACGCGTGGAAGCTGACTCTCTGGACGAGGCGGCCTGGCCGTTGTACCTGCTCTATCCCAAGCTCGTGCTTGGCCCACTTCCCTTCTTTGGCGTTGGTGGCCGCAAGTGCCTTCAGGACAAATTGACTCACTTCGCCAGCGGCCAGTGAGAGGAGCTGGCCCAGCAGCGTGCAGCCGCTCGTTCCGCGCTCTCAGAACGACGTGCACGCGGAGGCATTCGCAAACATCCCTCTCATTAGTCCATGATTGGCAACCTAGCGCGTGCAAGACGTTTTGGCAGAGCAGGAGAGCTCTCTCGAGCCGCTCAGGCCCTCTGCCCCGACCCCTTGGCAGCAAACAATGGTGCCACTGAGGCCACCTTGCGTCAGCTGCATCCTCCTTGTAAGGAACCTCGCCCTACACACGCAGTTAGGGTGAGCAGTCCTTCTTGAGTTCGGCTGTAGGGGTTTAGGGACCAACCCACTACACAGGCAAAGCACTAGCGCATAGGCGCAGCGGAAGACAGGCCCCGTGGCGCCGCCGTCCGGCGGCGACTCCACCTCCTGGGCGCAGGCCGGCGCAGCAGGCCCCGCAGCAAGGTGCGGCGGCGGCTGCGGCGGCGAGCAGCGGCAAGGCTGCTCCTGGGCTTCACCGGTTCGAACTCCCTCGAGCCTCAGCCCCAAGGCTCTTCGTGCTTTCCTGTGCCACCCCCCCCTCCAGGGGTGTAAGCGGGTCGCCCCATGACCTGCCAGACGGCGGGCCAAAGATCCTCCCTTGAACGGGCGGATCCTGGCGAGGAGTACTTCTGGACGGGCTGGACCCGTCTCTGGGCGGGCCTCTTGCCCGGCAAGCCAGCCCGCCACCTGGCGGGCCCACTTGTCTCAAATAGCCGGTCATGTAATGCAAACAGAGCCATGTGGCTTAACCAAACGGCTGATTCATTACACTCCTCCTCAGCACCCTCTTGAGCCCTGGGTTGGCGAGCTCCCCACTCCTCTTGAACTCTCAGCAGAGGCGCTCCGCGCGGCCCTCACCAAAGCCCCCCGAGTGGTGTCTGCAGGCCCTTCTGGATAGCTCTTCGAGCACCTACAGGACATCTTCCAAAATGGAGACGAAAGAAGCTTCTCCCTGCTCCTCTCCACCTGCCGGCACATTGCCAGGGCCGCCATACCCACCCGCATCGCTGACGCTCTCAACTCCAGCCACCTGCTGGCTTTGGCCAAGCCGTCAGGTGGTTTGAGGCCCTTCGCATAAACGGAAGTCATCATGCGGCTGGTAACCAAGGCTTTGTGCGGCGAGCTCAAGTCCCAGCTGTCCACCCCATATTCCCCCCACCAGTTTGGTGCTGGCAAGTCCTGCGGGGCAGAGGCCCTCGTCCACGGGATCCGTGCAGCACTGGATGTCAACCCATCACACGTGGTCCTTGGATTGGACATAGCCAATGCATTCAACACTGTGCGGCGCAGCGCCATCATGGAGGAGCTGCATGATCAATTCGCCTCCTGGATCCCATTCCTTCATGGCCTATGGCCGGCCAGGGCGGCTGCTGTGGCGTTCGGAGGAGTCTTGGACGACCTTATGGTCCACAACTGGCACACGCCAGGGAGATCCCCTCAGCCCCATAATTTTCGCCTTGGCACATTCCCGAGAACTACGGCGCATTCAGAGCCTGCACCCCAGTCTCGTCTTTCCCTCCTACGGCGACGACACAAATATTGCCGGCCCACCGTCGGAAGTCATTGCGGCTTATCCCTTGCTCGTCCACGAACTGAGCACAATGGGCCTGCGGGTTTGCCCCACTCATGAACGTGGCATGGTCACCACGCGGCCTCCCCCCGACCTCCAGCTCCCACCAGGCTGCCAGACCCCTGCCAATGGGCTGGCTGTTCTAAAAGTTCCCCTTGGCACACCATTCCACGTTGCCACGTTGCGGCAAAGTTACGTGAACGTCTGCAGCAACACCTTGCCCCTCCCTCTTCCCTTTCTTCCTCTCCTCGGAGATCCGCAGCTGGCGCTGGCCATCCTCACTCGCTGCATTGGTTAACGAGCAGGCTACCTGCAGCGGACAGTCGCCCCAACGGATATGATGGGCGAGCTGTACAAGGAGTTCGACACCTCCCTCCTGCAAAACCTGGCTTCCCTGATTCAACACCCATCCTTCCCCTTACCTTCATCCTCCCTGCATTTGTAGGCCCCTCCGAACCTTTGTCAATACTTTTAAATCGACAAAGGTCAGGGCTTTTGGGCTGGCTTTTCGCAGCCCTTGCCCCCATTGGCAGTGCCACTTCTTCCCACACGCATGGGCGGCCTGGGCTGCTGGTCACTTGAACAGACGGCGCAGGCAGCCTTTCTCGGTTGCTGGCACCAGGTTGCCTCCCTCCTCCCCTTGCGCTTCCCTTGTCTGGCGGGTCCTGCAGCCGGGGTGGAGGAAGGCTCCTTGGCATTCCAAGCGCAACTGAGGAGCACCTGCGAGTCAGCACTCTGTTCCTTTCCCTCCCTGCGACCCCTCTTCACTCCCTTCTCCGCTCGCACCCAGCCCAATGTGCCACCAAGGTTGGGTATGCAGTCGACTGCGCCGCTCGGGCTAAAGAGCTCAAGTACGCCGACCATCCACGGAAGACGAGTTCTTCCCACTGGCGATTGACAGACATAGGTCGTTGGGTGCTCGGTGGCTCGAGTTGCTCACCCAGCTCGCCCGCCACGCCATCGCCCGTCGCTTCCATGGGGAGCCGGTCGACTTTCCTGCAGCCGGGTCGCTGGCGCAAGTGTATCGTACGCGCCTGACCACCTCGTGGCAGAGGTCTATGGCCCGCGCGCTGCACCTTCGTGACGGCAGAGCCCTCGCTGCTGCCTCTGGCTCTGGCCAGAGGACCCACTTCCAGGAGCCTAGCATCTCTGATCTGCGGCTGCTTAGCAGGGGTTAGTTACTGAGTGATTCGTAGCTGCTTTGTTTCATTGTGTGCCAAAGCGCGGCCTGCGCGCTGCACCTGCGGGCCGGCAGAGCCCTCGCTGCTGCCTCTGGCTCTGCCAGGGGACCCACTTCCAGGAGCCTAGCGTCTCTGACCTGAGGCTGCTTACCGGGGGTTACTGAGTGATCTGTAGCTGCTTTTTTTCTTTGTGTGCTTGTTTTTCTTAGCGCTTCCCCTGGCCCCCTTCCCGTCGTTTGTGATTCGTTGATTTTTGGGCTGGCTTTTCCAGCCCCTATTATCAATGGGCGATCACTTTCTTCTCATCGCGTGCTCAAGCATCAGACAAAGGGGCACAGGCCAGACTCGTTGCTGCGGTTGAGGATGGGGGGGTTGAGGAGGATGCCAGATATCTTGACCAATCCAAGGAGTCTGGCACGTCTCACATCGGTCGCAACACCGGGGGCAACGGATTGGCTCATGACGCACCCCATCCACAACGCTTTCAGAATCTGGCCCGAAGCATTGCGGACGCTTCTCCAGCTATTCCTGGGGCTGCCCCCGACCTGCCTGATTGGAGTGACTCAGTGTGAGTGTGGCTTCCGAGCAGGGGCGGAGACCTAGCCACCCACATGCTGTGGTGTCCCACAGGCCCTGAGGTGGTGGGCGTCCACAATCTCCTACGGGACGCCCTGGCGGGCCTGATGCGCGACGCTGGCTACTGCGCCATCGTGGAAGTAAGCAATGTAATGCCCATCACTACGGATTCGCAGGGATGCCATCACCGTCGCACCCTGGATATTGTGGGTGTACGACCTGGCGGAGGCCCACGAGCCTCAGTTGATGTGGTGGTGACTGAGGCATACCAGACTTCCGCTTCCACGCACATTGCTGGTCATGCAGTGGGAGGTGCTGAGCAGAGAGAGCTCCGACACTACGCTGACTACCCCTGCAGCGACCACCTCCTCCCGGCCGCAATTTCCTCCCGGCCGCAATCGACACTTTTGGCTACGTGGGCCCTCGCTTCCACACCTTACTAGAGAGAATTGCAAGTTTGGGATATGCTCGACGTGAGGATGTGCTTCCAGCTCAGATGGGCATGCCGGCAGCCTACTTGTCATTCTTGCGTCGTCTGAGTGTCAGCTTTTCTGCAGCGAGCTCGGGCTCATGCGTTGCATCAGAAAGCTGGTCGAAGCTTAGCTGGTAGTTCAAGAGTTTGTCGATTGCCGTTCGGTATTCGAGCATCAGTTAGCGACCTCATGTGCTGACTCGTGGTTACTGAGCGGGTCAGTTTAGCAGCAGGTGACGTACATTTGTCACTGTGCTTGCCTCTGTACTTGGCCACATATGGCCTCCCCATCTCTCAGTACACACGCATTCCCTTCCGCTGCTCGACGCCATTGTTTAGCAGTGGGCAAGTCCGAGGAGCCGCGGCCCCCGGGCAGCGGCAGGCCGGCAGCGGGCGGCGCCATGCCGGGCCCGGGGTCGCACCTCCTCTACTCGCTGGGCTGCGCCGCCGCGCTGCAGCAAGCCTCGCGCGGCGCCTTCTCGCCGCGCCACGGCCTCGTGCTCGCCGCCAACGCCACGCTCGGCCCCGATTTGGGCTCCCTCCTCCAGTGGCTCGCGGCGCGCGCCGCCCCGCGCGCCGGCGACCTCGCCATGGCCGCCGTCCACCACCCACTCGGCTACGTCGCGCTCCTGGGTGAGCCGCCGCCCCGAGCCCCCCTGGCCCGCCCACTGCCACCCGCTGGCGGGCATCACACAAGCTGGCCTACATCGTGGTCTTGGGCTGCAATTTTTGCGCCCAGCTGCTGATCTACGAACTCTCGTGGCCCAAGCGCTCCTCCAGGGCTGCCGCTGGCTTACTTCTACAGCTGGCTGACCGCGCCATCACCCAACAACAGCATCTCGTTGCCCGGGGTGAGCCAGCCCATCTCCAGCAGCTGTCGCCTTCTGCACCCTCGCAGGCCCTAGCTACATAGTAGGCGCGGCCCGAGTGGATCTCCACCCAAGGCAGACTAGGGTGACAGTGAATCATAAAAATTGCATCTGTTTCGTCCCCTGGTCAGCCTACATGCTGAAATCACCGAAGCCATTGCAGCTGCAGAGGGTTGCCCAGTAATTCGTGCAGCTGACTTGCAGGCTGTGGGCTTGTCTATGTCGTCGTGGCTTTTGCAATTATGGCTGCTAGCTCAGTACGAAGAGGCACATTCTGACCTGGGTTCTTTTGGTGCCGAGCCTCTGCAGCATGACGCTGCTGCTGCATTATGGACTGCAGGACAAGATCCCAGTGGCCAAGTGCTTCCTGCTGGTTACAGCTGGCTGCCTCACTCACTTCTTCCTGGACAACCTATTTGAGGTCAGCCACTTGACTGTTGTCATTGAGCATGTATAGCCAAGTGGCGGGGCCAATCCAAAGATGGGTAGTCAAGTAGTGTATCCACAGTGGATGCCAGAGGTGCCATCAGGAAGGTACCCATAATTCACAGCAGCAAAGCCACTGCCAAAGATATATTGCAGTCAAGAACCATAGAGAAATGCATAAAGGCAGACTGCATGCAGCTGACCGTCAGCCTCCCTCTTCTTCTTTCTTCTGGCATCAGGAGAATGGTCAGACGCCACTGTATAGGTGGATCATAAGCACCGGATGGTGGGACGGGCCGGCTCCTATAGAGCCAGAGTCGGTTATCGTAATTGGGTCTCTGTGTGTGGCACTTCTGGTGGGCTTCTACTTCATCAACAGGTGAGCAAGGGTTTCTCTACGGTCTGTGGGCCTGTTAAAAAGCAGGCCTGTTCTCAACAAAGGGGACCTGGCAAACTGCCTTAAAGGCAGCATGTGAATGAGATTCATGGTCAACTGCATGTCCTTGCAGACCGCAGGCTGGAAAGTCTTTCAGCAGAGCAAATGGTGCAAGGACAGCGGTGTTGCTACTGGTCATTGGGAGCCTTCATTGCCTTTGGTGCTCATTTCAGCTATATGTGCGCAAGCCGCGAAGGGCTGCTCTCGGGGAGGAGGCGGACCTTGGTGTTATCACCTTCCTCGCTGTCTTTTTCTTCCTCCCCTATATTCTCTGTCTTGCAAGCTTACACAGCCCAGCCCCTGATAAACTGCCAGTTACCACATGACACCGGATGCCTCAACTGGCATGCAGGCAAGTCACCCTTGTGTGTCAATAGGCTCAAGAGAAGCAGCAGCATTGTAACCAGTTGATTTGGATGGCCTATGTATTATCAACAATTTGTCAGTAATATGGATCGCAATCAGGTCTAATGACCGATCTGGTCGCCAATTAGTTTGTATCCTGTGGATGCTTTACTTCCTACAACAGATCAAGGAGCACAAGGTAGATGCTCGTGGAGAAGCCTTGGTGCAAGGACCCCCCACGTGGTTGGTCGACGCCTAAGCCTCCATCTCCCGTTCAAGAACACTATGAGAGCTGCAGCTGCAGAAGCTGTCATGAAGCTCCACAGGAGAGTCTTTGCTGAAGGTAGTGCATACTCTGAAGTCTGACGCCGCTCAAGGACCTGAAATGTTGAAAGCAAGGAAAGAAGGTCGCGATCCCTGTGTTCAAGTCAATGCAAGTTGTGACAGGCAACCAGGTGGATGAGTATACCTTTACTCTAGGTATGCTCTCAGCTACCAGATGTAGATTCTGGATGACTGCCAGGAGCCGCCTATCTTCTTCATTTTGGTCGATCTGGATAATTCGGCTGCAAGATGCAAGTGCAAATAATTTCAGAGATGATTGCAAGGCCTTGTCACAAGTAAGCATGATCTGTCTCCATGGTGGTTGCCAGTCTCTGGTTGGCAGGCTCTCAGCGACATGCATGTGCCACATGCAACTTGTACTGTTAGACCCTGTTGGCTACTAGGATGTCATTTGCTGCGTCACAAGCAGAACGCTCCTGAGCATGTAAACAACAGCAACTGCCGCTTATAATCATATCGCTTGCAATGACCATGCGGACCTCAAGGTGGGTTGCTACATGTTCACCATGTCGTATTGGACGAATAAGTGTGATGATTGGCATCACAAGATGCTGCATCCGTCTGTTGCTGCAATGCATGTTAGAGTCAGGCAGATGTTTAATTAAGTGACAGAAGTACACACAGACAAGTGGATATGGACATAGGCTAGCTGGAATGAAGTACCTGCACAGCGGAGGTCTCCAATTGCGGCACTCGAGTGACTGGCTGCGGCGCTTCTTCATCAGCATCAATGAGGGTATGGTGCTGACCTGGCATCAGTGCCTCCAAAGCGCTTACCTGCAAGCGCATAGCAGGCGCCATGTTAGCAACAATCTTGAAGGTCATTTCCAGTGCGTGCACACCATCTACTCACCAGATAAGCTCTTCCTTTTCCTCACAGCATTCTCAGGTTTCAAATGAGCAGGATGTATGTTCCGCACAAGTATGCAACTAGGTATGCGTCATGTCAATGAGAGGGAGGTGGGGAGCGGGGAAGGGCAATGTTGGGAAGGAGGGAGAGTGGAGGGGAGAGGGTTGATAATGAAAGAAGGTTGAATAGAGCAAATAGGGCGGAGAGAGAAAGAGATGGAGGGGGCCGAGAGTATAGGGAGAGATCGAAGAATAGAAAGAGGGAGGGAAAGAGAGAGAGACAGGGAGGAGGGAGAGGGAGGAAGGGAGGGAGGGAGAGAGTGAGAGAGGGAGAGACACAGAGAGGAGGATGCGCTAGTAGAGCGCAAGCATCAGGAGCTGCACATGGAGAGTACCCTGCCTGCCAACTCGGCAATCTGGCCCTCTTGATTTGCGAGCAGCAGCTATTTGTGCTTGAGCTTGATGCTCAAGGCTACTTCGCGTGCCTCTGCAGCTGCATCAGCCATTGCAGCTTCAGAGATGGCTGCCTCCACCACGTACTCCAACTGGTCAAAGCAGGCCGTATCCTGAGCAGCTGGCCAGCCGTCTTGGCACTGATGTATAAGTCCCTGCTGCGTCTGGGCTTCGGAGCTACAAGGGAACATGTTGGGAGGACTTCGGCGTGTATCAGCCCAACAGAGGAATGTCCTCTCGCCCCCTACAGCAGTGGAGCTCCAAGCACCTCCGTTTCCATGGCTCCCAAACCTTGGCTTTGTGGCAGCAGCTGGAGCAGAACCAGCCTGCTCAAGGGCCTGGCTCATGCTCATGGGATATGGCTTCTCCAGAGCATGTTCATATGTGGATGCTGCTGCAACTTTGTCTCTAAAATCAACAGTTGCTGCCCAAGGCTGACCACTAGGATGTCCATGTCCAAGGCTGTCATAATTGACGTCGAAGTTGCAACGTTGTGGCATCAAGCTTCTTGTGCTCTGGCAGGGGCCCGAAAGCGAGGCAGAGCACAGAGACGACATGGCGTCGTTTCCATTGGCTTCTTCATGTGGATAGATTTCTCGTTCAAGGTAGTGAGGGCTCCCCTTACTCAGTTGTATGTCAGAGTTGTGGAGGCAAGGCATGAATTCGTCCTGCTGAGAGCGTGCCTCCACTTGCAGGTCCCTACAAAGCAGTGCATTTCCCAGCAGGTCGATCGGTTCTGCTACAATCGTGATTGTTACCTGCAGAAAGGGGCTGGTTGAGTTCAAGCATCAAGCATATAGCGAACGGGTGCAAATTCTAAGCCAAATGTAGAGCATCTAACAAGCAGACAAGCACGTAGGGGCTACCACACACACACACAGCTAGCAGGCAACAATGTTGGCAATTGACAGCTTATGGCCCCTGGCATACCTCCAGCGCAAGCTTGTACTTGCTGTTACGCAGCACGCAGTCTCTGAGGGAGTGTCCTCGCACCTCCCATTCCTGTAGCCACATCATAGTAAGAAATGAAAAATTCAGAGGGGTTCTTGTTATCCGGGGAAAAAGGACCTCGAGTACCCATCTTTGCTTACACGCTGGCACAATGCACTTTCACAGGCCAGAAAAGGCCCAGCCAGGACAGCTACCACGACGTACCACATGTGAAGCTTCAGGCAATGTCGCAATCTCACGACAGGTCATTAGAGGTTACAAATATCCGCTGAAGCCCCCCCTAAGTCTCATGCCTCTCCATTGCAGCGAATGAGCAAATGCATTACACTGCAGCAGAGATGCATGCAGGCTGTGTGCTTCGTTGAGTTGTTACCACGCATCTGGTACTCTACCACCGTTGACAGCAGAAGCGACCCACTCAATGACCCACCTCAGCTTGATCGCCCAGACGGTCCCGGAAGCAGAGTTCATACAGCCTGCTGCATTGCAAGAGCCTGCCTTCAGCAACGCCAGAGCGGAGAGAAATTGTTGCTTCCTGCACATAGGCAGCCGCAAAAAGCAGAGGTACAGCCCGCATAAAGGTAGCACGTCTCATATAAACGAACGGTTGAAGGGACTGGCAGAGAATCAGGACCAAGTGAGTGTGGCAGCTCTTGTGAACTTCTTGTGCATGTGATGAAGAAGAAGGCCGTGCACTGCTGCATGAGCAGCACTCACCACACACTGAAACACAGGACAGAGGAGTGGCTGCCTCACGTACCACATGACCTCCTAGCAGGCAAGCAGTCCAGCAGGTGTGCAAAGGACGTGACGGTGCGAGTGTTGCTGGGCATGATTGACTGATGCCTGCGAGGTTGGCGCAGCCGACCTTGGACACGACCACGACGTGCACGGCTGGGTCGTGTAGCGAGAGCCCCGCGCGGGGGCGCAGCAGCCAGCCCTTGGTTGCGTCGCACGTCGCCGCATACAGCAGCGGCAATCGCGGCGGCCCCTCCTGCGCGCTCGGGAGCCCCTGCGCAACCGCGATCACGGCCCCGGGCGCCAGCAAGGGCGTCAGGTCTTCCGGCGCAGCGACGGCGGACGCCTCCGCCGCGTAGCCAGCCATGCCGTCGCCCGCGCGATCGCGCGAGCCTGAGGCAGCAGTGCGCCTAGGAGAGCGCGTGCCGCCGTCCATGACCACGGCGGCGGCGGCGGCGGCGGCGGCGGGGGCGGCGAGGCCGGGAGGNCAGCCTGCAGCGCTTTGGGGGTGCCGTTTAGATCACGCCGTTTGTGGACTCCCTCAAGGCCGTCAACTCCCTCCACTACCACACTTCGAACATGGAATGCCAATTAATGGGCCGGTGGTGTTGAACACTGTGCCTCTTTGGCATTGAGAACTATCTTGAACTTTTATATTTCTGTGTCTGACAGCACGTCGCAGGAGGCGAGGTCACCCTCGACACATGCACCATGGCAGCCCGGAAGACGCTATGTCGCCACCTCCCAACAGCGCTGGCCGCCCTCAACTCGACACTGTGCAGAGAAGTACATCGCCTGGTCAGCGCGAGGCCTACCAGTCCCTCTGATGCTGCCCTCAGGCTATCAGCCTCCTCCCGGGTGCCATCACTTTCCGAGCAGCATTTAACGCGGAAAAGCTTCGAGTCCAGCTGCAGGAGCACCTTAGACCAGCCGCCTGCCACACCGAATTGCGAGTCATTCAGCTGACTCTTACTATGCGAACCCATGAGTATAGCAGCGTCTGCAGTACCTCGCTCCGGCAAACCCCCTCCCACTCTGGAGGCGCTGGTGACGTATGTAACATTTGATACGGGCTTCATGGCGAGCGTGGCCGCCCTCAAGCCCACGAAGCTAATAGACCGGCTGGTCTGCAAAAGGCATCGCCGTTCATCAGCTGCGGTAACTTGGGCTGTCAACAGCTTGTCCGCGCATGCAGGGCCGCATACGTGGGCAGTTGGGCGCAAGTCGCCGCCCGTGTCCCAGCTCTTACCTACATGGACATTATTGGGTACGGAGAGTTCAACTGGACCTGTCTTCGTGTTTTAGCTTACCTTGGGTCCATCAGAGCAAGTGCGTCGTTGTATTTAGGCTCAGTGTATCCTTTCCCAAACGCAAATATAGGCGCGCCTGCAAAGATCACGAGCAGAGAGAAGAGCACAGCCAGCGCGCAGCGCGTGTGCCTGAGTCTTTCCAGACAAAGCTCCTTGGCATGTTGGACAAGGATATACACGAGGTCTTAGCAGCACCTCTTGCAGGCCCCGTGTTTGCCAGAACGAGGCCAAGATGACATCCGGCAGAAGGTGGTCAGATCCTTCTCGTGCTTGCTTTGGCAGTGCTCCACACTGTCGCATGCTTTGCAGCTTTTCTTCATCTGGCTTTTTGGAGCTGTGATGAAGATTATGACAGTATGTCTGATGACCGAGGAGGCCGCGCCTAGTGATTTTCCGACAAGGTCAAGGCGGCACCTCACTGGCGCTGGCTGGGCGCTACCTAGCTGCAATGCTAAGCATGATGCTTGCTGAAACAGAACGAAGCTCTTTTCAGTATCAGCTCTGGCCATTTCCCAAGCTCGCCCTTCTCAGCCGTCATCCCCCTTACAGATGAGGCGCTATCATCTGGATGTTGCTCTTGCTTTTATTGAGCCCCATCTTGTATATGTTCGATTCACAAATTTACCTCTCCTGTTGGGCTAGCCCTCAGCACCACCCTTTTGCTGTAATCACATTTTGCTGAGCCCTTAGGGCGCTTGGGGGCAGACACCATTTGAAAGCTTTCTTGCTCCGCCTGCCCTCGCCTACCTTGTCCTGCAACCTGAACCTGCTGTTCACGATCTACGTCCTGTACCTGTCCTTCATGTCTTACAGCCACTTCCTGTCTTGATGTGGGAGGACCAGCAGACCGTCCCCGTCTTGGCGCAGATGCAGACGCAGACGCAGACATGGTCACAATGAGTTCAGAGTAACACAAAGGCTTGCCTGATTACACACAGAGCCGGCGAGCACTCAGCTCCATCTGGCCGCACACACAGCAACATCTTGCCGCACACAGGGCCGCCGCGCACGCAGCGCCGCCTAGTCGCACACAGAGCCGCCGCGCACGCAGCGCCGCCTAGTCGCACACAGAGCCGCCGCGCACGCAGCGCCGCCTCGCCGCACACAGAGCCACCGCGCACGCAGCGCCGCTTCGCCGCACACAGAGCCACAAAATTGTTCGGGCCTGTCCTGTCATCTGCCGGGGCCTCCCTTATCTAGGGAGACTCTCATCGGCCTAGCAGAATGAGCGAAGTGGGTGATTCTACCAACCCACTGATTCACCATATTTCTATATTAAACACCATTGACCCTGCCCTGTGCAGCTCAAGGCCCACGCCTTCTGCCTGCACCCCAATACCTCTCCGCTGCTGTAACCCTTTGGCTGCCGTTGTGTAGGACGCGCTCGTGACGATATGGGACGACCCTTGCTGTCAACATTGTGTGGGGACTGGGCGGTCTGCTCAATTCCTTATCCGGAGACTAGCTTTGCAGGTAAGACAAGCATGCAAGCGTCGCCCTCCCAACTGATAGCCCAGCTTAAGTGACAATCTGTGAACATGACTGGCATTCCTCCCAGTAAGTGACCTGGGGGAGGTAGAGCCTGACTGTTACCTCTGGCCCGACTCATCTACCGCGACTCGCTCTCCACATTAATGCTACGACTGGCAGAGAGCATTGCTTGTGAAGCCTTCCTTATGCTACATTTGGGTATACTCGCGTGAAGGGCAGACAATGAACTTCATTGGCACTGCTCCCTTGAAGGCCTCTCTCTTAAGTGTCCACCGTCGGCTGCTCATAATGTGAATCCACCTTGCAGCTCCCTCAACCTCATGCACAAACACGAGCCAGCCAGTAGCTAGTCTAAGGCTTTTCTTCCTCCAGGCTGCACCTTTACAACTCGCTGCTGCTCGAGCAACGTCTAGAGTCACTCGGGCGAGCTGGCATGTGCTAGGGGGATCATTGGTCATTTACTGGGTGTGGTTGGCCTATAAAAGTCATCCTAAAAGTAGGAGGCCCTGAAGCCTTTTGATATAGCAGGCACTCGGTCAACCTTGTGTGTCTCTTGCCTAGAGGTGGTACAGAATTGCACCTTGTCATGGTCACATACAAGCATCTGAAAGACTACTTGGAGCAGGCTCTGTAGATGTTTGCCACACGATGTGGACCCCTGGGGAGCAGTCTTGAAAGCCGAGGCAAGTGAGGCTATGAGCAATAAATGCAGCAAGCATCACCGCCAGGAGTGTAATAATTTGCTTAAATTTTGGGGCTCCCTAATGGCCCCTGATGGATGTCGATAGCCCTCCTCATCACCTCCATCTCTTCGCAATTACTAAAAGCCAGGGGGTCAGTACAGCCGCCAGGTTGGTATAGCGCGCAAATCTTGCTGCTCCGCCGCAAGGGTCACCCAGTGCTGTGACGTCATTGCGAGATTTTTCTCTGGAGCCGCTGGCCTGAGCCACCAAATCAAAGGATCTGGAAGGAAATCAACTTACTACACGTGGGGACAACTCTGAAAAATAGACTACATTTCAGCAGACATGACTGTCTCTGTACATGCATAATGAGCTTGACCAAAGGACAGCTCAATTAAGAATCACCTTGGCCTAGGTCAATGTGGCCATGTCTCACGTAGTAGCCATCGTCTTTCTCATGGCTTGCTTGACAGCTGCAGCATATGTTGTGTGCTGATAATTGAGGGTAACGTCCAGGAGCTCCTCCAAGCTGGTGCTTGGCTGCCAACCTGCAACAACCAACAACACAACCTTGAATGATCCTGTACTGAGAGTGAGTAGGACATACACTCAAGGTTGCAATAATGCATTCTGCTGGGCAAGCCAAATCCGCAAAGTTTGACTGAAATGGTTGTCAGCAACCAGTGATTTTCCAGAGACTTGAGAGATGCTTACCAAGCTGCTCCTGAATTATGGTCATGTCTGGTATACGTTTGTCACTGTCATCATAGCCCTGTCCGTAGAAATCCTGGGAGGACACATCCACTGTCGGGGTCTCTAACATAGGCTCACCACTTACACGGCAGTAGATCTGCACAAGAAGAGTCTGCAATTGTCATTACCATTATCACTACTAGAGAATCACCTAAATATAAGAGCCTGTCTGCAGCAAGCAAGGAACCAATCTCTCCAGGGAATCTAACACATAGCGAGACCAAGTATCCTTGTCTGTCTGCATCGACCTGCACAAGTACTCTGACGAGGATCTCACCTCTGTCATTAGCTCAGCCAGTTCCTTCACAGTTGCCTCATTATTTGGGTTACCAACATTGAAGATGCGACTACAAGACCGAGCAGGATTCTCCTGCAAAGGTAGCAGAGAGCTAAGGTTGTCATATTCTCAGGACATCTCAATATCTGCTTGATTATCACGCTTTTCGCGGCCACAAAGACCCTGAGCAAAGCTATCATTATCATAATCAATTTCACAATCAAGCAGCTCTCTCTGTCAAGGGCAACGAGCATGAGGCACCCACAATCATGAGCAGAACTGCCTCAATGGCATCCTTTATGTACACAAAGGTGCGCTGTGAACGGCCTCCATCGACCAACTTAAGGGGCTCCCCCCTCATAAGATTCTGAACAAAGAGATGGAGGAGAGACAAGTTGGGTGATCTGCAATTTGTGATTAGACTTAATCTAAAAACCTTGGCTTTGACATGGTCTCCAGGGCCCTGATGCGATTTTGCTTTGATGGCAAGCAAAGGAATGTAGGTACATATCAATGATGCAAGGCCTCTCCTTCCTACACTAAGGATCCGAGACAAGAATTGCCCGTTCATAAGCTCATGGCATCTCTCACAAGCAGTAGATGGAGAGATTCATTAGTTCTGGGGCTCACGTTGCTGAAGCACGCGAGGACACGAGGAACCCCTTCTCCATCTACGCCAGGAATGAAGTCCATGCGTGGCCCAATCCAATTGAAGGGCCGTACGATAGTGAACTGTAGGCCATTCTCTGCTCCCTCAGCTGCGAATGTAAGGACCAGCATGGTTACGCTTGGCATCTCCCCCTTGTGGAAGCCAGCAAAAACATGCTGTACCAGCAACTGCTGATTGCTCACTATTAACCCCTCAGTCAGTATATGGGCACCCTACCAAAGATCAACCGCTCAATGAGCTGCTTGGCACAGGCATATGACCATCGTTGCTTCTCGACTGGCCCGAATATGCAAGGGCTCTCATCCTCCTTCAGAACATAGTAAGCAGGGTCCTGCAAATGACAGCATGCTTTTATCAACACGTGAAGCCTGTCAATATTGGCTGCTAATGAGATAGAGGGCCCCAGCCAACTGCAAGTGCAGGCTGTAGCTCTGAGTGCCCCATGAATGCTCTCGAACTCCTGTTAAAGGTGATATGGAGCGATCCTTTGCATTACTACCAACGGCAGTAATAGAGGTTCACTGATCAAGCTTTCATCAGTAAGCCCTGGCACCAGCACTTGCAGCGTGGTGCCTGCAGTGGAAGAAACATCGTGACAAGGTAGCCAAGAAACTCTTGGCTACCAACTCTTCCAGATAGCAGGGCGGGACACAAAGTGAAGTTTTCTATGAAGTACCTTCCGGTGCTCACTATCCCTTGGCAAGTAACTGCTGATTGTCTTCCCATAAACCTCGCATGTTGAGAAGTGAATAAGTGGCTTCTTGTAATCTGTGCAGTACCTTACCTGTAAACCGTGCAAGATCATGCATGACATTCAGCTCCATGTACCTCACAGCATCTCGCCGAGCGAGCATTTCCTTTTGTCAAAGTGCCCTATCTGGTGTTACAACAATGCAGCTCAACTAAGAAGTCACAGCAGGACATCAGTATTGGGAAGTAGCGGTGGCAGTCCCAACCAGACAGGCCTAGTTTGGTAGGTGAATTTATTCAAGGAGACTGTAATGCAGAGCTGGTAAGGTCTGTCATTTTATGCTCATACTAGAACGTCCAAATTTTCTACTACTCACCACGGGCAGTGCATCAACAAAGTTGCTGTAGATGGTGTCTAGAGGCCGCGTGTTGTAATCTGCTGGCGTGCAGATTGCTGCTAGATTGATTGTCTGCAAACCAGGAAATAAGGTGCTGTGCACAAGGTTTAGTCAGGCAACGCTTTCCAACGGCAAATCGGAAGCAAGTAGATGCTCCATGCGAGGAGGAATGCAAGCACGCAGCTGTTCTGACCTCCAGCCTCTCACCATGTCGCACTCTCTGATCAAGCCCTCCAAGCGGGAGTCGTGCTTGATGTTGAACTTGTGGAACTCTATGCGACTGCTCCAGGGATGGCCTCCTCCTAGGAGGTGTGCAATCTTGTCGCTGTGGACGTCCACTGCCACCACGGAGTGCTGCGTCTCCCACATGAGCTTTTCGCACAGGTGCGAGCCAATGAAGCCCGAGCCTCCTATCATGCAGATCTGCAGGAGAAGCAGCATGGGACAGGAGCGAAGCTCGTGAGTTGTTCTCGTGTGCTCAGCCAGCACTTGAAGCAGAGCAGCTAGCTGGCTTTCTCTCGATCTTGCTCCCGAGCAAGCCAAGAGAGCGGCTCGGAAGCTGACGCTCGACTAAGGAGCAAGGAAAGGCGGAGCTGGAGACCACCTGGAGAATGGCTAGCGGCCGGACTGGCGGCTCGAGGATGCGAATGGCACAGTCCCGCAGGAGGAGCATGAGAGAAGCCTGCCATTGCCAGTCCAAGGTGCGCGGCGAGGCGACGCGTACCTTGAGGGGCTGCACAGGGACGCCGTCCAGATTCACCACCCCGTGGCCCATGCTCCCCATGGGGCAGCCCGGCCGGCCGGTGGCTGGCGGAGCCGTCGCTCGCGGCGCGGCGCGCAGCGCCGTCAGCTCCGGCATCTCGCCCTCGAGCGCGCCAACATGGCCCGCAGCNTAGCGGCCACAAGGGACGGCGCCGCGCAGCAGCTTAGAAGGCCTGGAGAGCCGCCGCCGGCGCCGGCGGGCAGGAGAGGAGGGGCGGGGCCGGGTGGCGGCGGCGCCGGCGGAGTAGGGAGCCTGGGCGCCTGCTGGGGAGGAGGCGGCGGCTGTGATGAAGGAAAGAATGTGGGAGGCTGCAATATCAAGGGCCCAGCGGAGGGGAAATCGCAGAGGGGATTTCGAAAATGAAATAGGTCCTACACAGCAAGGCAGTGGCGATGAGAGGCCACCGACGTGTTACTAAATAAATAGGCCAGTCGTGAAACAGCAACTTTCCGATGGAGGCAATCCTGGTTCAGTGTCTAGTGTTGTCTAGTTGCCTAGCTGTTTGTTATCCTTCTTTCCGGCATCTGTTGTGGCTCTTTGGATTTCGTCCACTCTTTTTTGGCTGGCTTCTGCCAGCCCCTCTCTTCTTTGGGCCTTGTCCATTCTTTTGGGCTGGCCTTTCCCAGCCACCAGTCAATCTGGCCGCGCTTTCTCTTTGGGCGAGCTCATTCTTCATCTGGACTCAGAGGTGATTTTGTCAAAAGAGAACGGGACAAAGGATTTGATAAATGGAGGGATGGACAGGAAGGAGGGAGCCCCCTATGGCGCGCAGCGCGCGAACGGCGGGGCGGGGCGCGCCGAGTTCGAACGGCCGGGGGCGCGGGGACCGAGGGGGTCCCGTCCGCGTCGCCCTCGCCACGTCCGCGCCCGCCGGCCCGCCACGCTGGCAAGACGCGCCTCCCGTCCGGGGCCAGAAAGACGTGCTCGCTTTTCTTCTTTTAGAGAAGAGTGGCTGGCAAAGAGTGCCGGCAGAGCCCTCGCTGCTGCCTCTGGCTCTGGCCAGGGGACCCACTTCAACGAGCCTAGCATCTCCGACCTGCGGCTGCTTAGCAGAGGTTACTGAGTGATTCGTAGCTGCTTTGTTTCTGTTTCTTAGCGCTTCCCCTGGCCCCCTTCTCGTACTCTGTTCATTCTTTGTCGGGCTGGTTTTCCCAGCCCCTATTCTCAATGGGCGAGCACTTTCTGGCAAAGCCCCTCTTCTCTATGGCCTCGCCCATTGAGGACAGGGGCTGGAAAAGCGGGAAGACCAGCCCGAAAAAGGCAAATTTCGTGTACTTGAAACAAACGAAGGCCAACTGGCCAAGTCCAAAGGCAAGCACATCTAAAGAACTACATGACCCACAGCAGCTTGACCCGCTCAGTAACCACGGGTTAAAATATAAAGGTCGCTAATCGATGCCTGAATACTAGATGTCAGATACGAAGCCCTTCTACCACCAACTAGAGCTCGTCCAGCTTTCCGGTGCAAGGCATTATTAGCCTGAGCACGCTGCAAACAGGCCGAAACTCGCCTTCGCAAGAAAGACAGATATGCAGCTTGGCAAGCCCATCTCAGCCGGAAACACATCTGCACGACGTGTGTAGCCTAGATTGGCAAAAAAAGGGAAGTGCTCGCCCACAGAGAAGAGGGGCTGGCAGAGCCAGCCCAAAAGGAATGAGCGGTCGTGCCTCACGCCGGCGTTAGGCCCTCGTTTCTTTCCTCGTTCCCCACGCCCGCTTTCTGCACCATCCGGCTCCTTCAGACCTTGTTCATTCCTTTGGGCTGGCCTCTCCCAGCCACCAGTCAATCTTCCGGCCCCTTCGAAGCTGCTAAGCTTTTTTGGGCCCCTTCTGGCCGCGCTTTCTTTGGAGGAAAGAAATCTTTGGAAGAAAGAAAGTGCTCTTCGGACCTTGTCCACTCTATTCTGCCTCTGGCCAGGGGACCCACTTTTTTCTCTGACCCGAGGCTGCTTAGCAGGTTTTACTGAGAGATTCGTAGCTGCTTTGTTTCTTGTTGTGCTTGTTTTACTTAGCGCTTCCCCTTTTCGTACGTTGTTCATTCTTTTTTGGGCTGGCTTTTCCAGCCCCTATCCTCGATGGGCGAGCCCTTCCTCCATCCTTGGGCTGGCCTTTCCCAGCTCCTACCCTCTTTGAGAGAGCCACTTTCTGCCAGCGGCGCTGCCCGGCTTCAACGCCGCCGGTTTGCTCGCCCAAGTCTTCCGCATGCCCCTGGCGAAATTGTTCCAATGCTCCCTTGCCCACGCAGTCCACACGCGCGCAGGACGTGCTCTGGCCGCCGCCTCTGGGTCTCAGCGGAGTGCCTCCTTCCCGGTAACGAGCTACTCCGACCTGATGTTGCTCACTCGCGGGTACTGAGCTTCCCTAGTGCGTTGTCGTGTTTGGTAGTGTAGTCCTTCGGCTTTGAATATTGTCCATTCTTTTTGGGCTGGCTTTGCCAGCCCCTCTTCTCTATGGCGAACACTTGACTTCTCCCCAGTACCCTCCAGCTATGTTTTCCATTGCATTGACGTTACAGCCATGTATCTCATTGGGAAGTGCTCGCCCACAGATGTTACATTACACCTTTACATTATACTACATTTACATCATTCCACATTTACATCGGCGGCGCCTCGACCAGCTCGCCGTGCAGCACGGGCTTGTGGCGCCGCGCGCAGTGGCTGCCGCAGTTGCCGCTACAACGGCCCCCTGACGTGGAGCCGGCTAAGCCCCCGTCGCCGCCAGCGGGGCGCCACGTCGGCCTCCGGCCACATCACGCTCCATTTATACCTTCTCAAACCCCTCCTTCAAATCCACTTTCACGCTTACGTCTACGTCTGCCCATCCCCCCCTTTAAAACCCCAATCTCCGGTACTTTCAGTCGTGAATAACTGCTGGAGCGCGCCCTCAAAGGCGCGCTTTCTCTGAACTGGTGGCCAATCCAAAGGGAATACACAAGGTCTGAAGGAGCCGGAGTGCTAAGGACTAAGACATCAGCAAGGGGACGCTCAGTAACCTTTAGTCAGAAGATGCAAGTCGAAATACCTTGCAGGCGGAAAGATGTCGCCCTGACGAAAGCCAGAGGCCGCCGCCAAAGCGCGGCCTGCGTGCAAGTGAACAGAAGAAAGTGCTCGCCCACTGAGAATAGGGGCTGGAAAAACCAGCCCGAAAAAGAATGAACAGCACGCAAGTGAACCGCTGCAAAGAGATGGCCAAGCGCATCCGGAAGACTTGAGCGAGGGACCTGGCGACATTGAAGCCAGGCTGCTCGCCCTGCTGCCCTGTGGCGGGCCGCTGTTTGCCGCGCAAGGCGGCGAAGGAGGTCAAGCCATTTGGTGCCAAAGGCGCCGTGTACGTGGACGGCGAGTGGGACAAACCCTCTATATTTTGACGTGCTGTTCGGCAGTGGCTGTGAAAGAAGATGAGCTCGCCCATAGAAGAGAGGGGCTGGCAGAAGCCAGCCAAAAAAGAATGGACAAAATCCAAAAGAAGGGAAACACACTAGCTAGGCATCGAGATAATTAGACATGACGGAAACACACGAAGTTCAAAACCCGCGGGTGAGCAACATCAGGTCAGAGTAGCTCGAAGCTGGAAAAGATGCTGCCGGACGAGACCCGGAAGCAGCAACAAAGAGCACGGCCCGCGCGCGAGTGGACGGCATGGGCGAGGGAGCGTTGAAGGGACACGGAGAGCCGCATCCGGAAAACCTGGGCCAGGGAGCCGGCCGCGTTGAAGCCGGGCAGCCCCCCTGGCGGATCCGCCGCTCCATGGCCTGCCGGGCAAGCCGCTGGAGGAGATCCAGCCAGCCGCTGCCATAAGCCCCGTGGACGTCTATGGCAAGGGCCGCGAACTCATCACCTGGGGGGTGATCGGCATACTTCCGCTCCTTGCCCCGGGCCGCCAAAGCGACCGCATGCCCAGCGGTCGTCGCCGACTTGGAGGGGTTGGCGGAGTCGACACAGTCGGCGGTCACCACATCCGCGATGATACGCGGACCGCCGCCGCCGCCGAAAGGCCAGCCCAAAAGAATGGACAAAGTCTGAGGGAGCCTGAGTGCGAACGACAAGGACTAAGACATCAGCCAGGGAACGCTCAGTAACCTCTAGACAGGAGATGCAGGTCCGAGAAGCTAGCTGGCGGAAAGCCGTCGCCCTGACGGAAGCCG
>WELB01000211.1:61658-82853 GCA_009602725.1 Spirogloea muscicola
GGGCGGCGCTGGTGGCGCTGGGCCTCCTGGCGGGCCTGGGCGCCGTGCCGCGCCTGCCGGCCGCCCTCCCCACGGGCCCGGCGGCCGCTGCCACTGCCGAGGTGCATCCTGCGACCATTCAAGGTTTAGAATGTAGGGCTACGGTTTATGACTCAGGGGTTAAGGGTTCAAGCCTCGGCTGTCACACTGGCAGACAGCACAATTGTGCCGTCAGCCAGTGCATCTCATTCTGTATGCGAGCTGCCGCCGTCCCCTAAAATCCGAACCCTGAATGAACCCGCGGCTGCAGATCGTGCTGGCGGAGCCCGAGGAGCAGGCCAAGCCGCGGCGGGCGACCGTGGAGGAGCGCGCCGTGTACGCCCTCGACTACTTCTTCGCCACGCACCCCATGGGCAAGGCGCGCTCGCCGCCGCCGCCGCCGGCCGCTGGAGCTTCGCTGCCGCAGCAGCTGGGTTTAGGTTTTAGGTCTAGAATTTTGGGTTTAGGATTTAGGGTTAACCTGACCCTAAACTCGTGGCCACGTGGTGGGGTGCAGGCGGTCATATTGCTCGTCATCACGGCAGCACTCACGGTCGTGGGCGGCGTGGCCTACCGTCGGGCAGCGTCAGAGAGCGGCGAGGCCGTCAACACGCCCGCATCCATGTGGGCTGCCTGGACATTTGTCGCTGACGCAGGCACGCATGCCGGCGAGGTGAGCCGCAGCCGCTGTCGGCAAAGCCGCCGCTCTTCGTAGTGTCTGTCATGGCCACTTGGGCCTCCCACAGTGCAGCTGGTGCACTGGTAGGTTGCCATCTAGCTCCCACACAGCGCACTGCCTGGTCCCACCTCAGGACACGGTGCCCAAGCGGGTGGTGGCGGTGCCGCTTACGTTGGCGGGCATGCTCTTCTTCGCGCTACTCGTTGGCCTCATGAGCGACGCCGTGAGCGGCAAGGTGGACGAGCTCCAGAAGTGCGCATCGCTCGTCATCGAGAGCGACCACACGCTCGTCATAGGTCCGTCGGTTGCTCACACCCACGTTCCGGCCTACCCCTGCTGCACACCCCTCCGGCCACCTTTGCCTCTCAGTGCACCCAGTGCTGCCACCGTCCTTCAGCCCTTTTTGATCCAGAAAAGGCATCACCCTTTGGGCCTGATTTCTTCAATCTTGATGTAGAAGACCTTACCCCGATGTCAAAGTCTAGGTACTCTAACACTCAAAGATTGAAAGAGCCATTGATCCCTTTACTTATTCGCATCTCACTCATCTCACCCTGCTCCCCCCCCTCTCTCCTTTCCCCTCACGACAGCGAATGAAATCAGTGCAGTAACGCATCTAAGGATGGCACCTCGTCTGTGGTGGGGCTGTTCCCTACTATTTGCTCTTGTATGGCTTGAGTGGGGCTCATTGGAGAAGCGGTTCTTGTGCTCCACAATGCTCTACTTGTAGCGAGGCTGCTGACCACCTCAGCCAGCGCCCGCCGTGTCTTTCTCCATCCCTTGCAGGCTGGTCAAGAAAGACAGTGCCACTGGTGAAGCAGCTTGCAGTGGCCAACAAGGCGCGGCAGCGTGGGCAGAAGCGTGCTGTTGTGGTGCTAGGCGAGGAGGAGAAGGTGGCCATGGATGCAGCGCTCCTTGAGGCGCTGCCGGTGGTGGAGCGCCATGGCACCAAGGTGGTGACACGCCCGGGCGCGCCGACGGTGTCTGAGGATCTGCGGCGCTGCTCCGCGGGCAGCGCGAGGTCCATTGTTGTCCTCTCGCCCGACGGCCTTGAAGCGGACCAGGCCGATGCCAAGGTGCAGTTGCTGTAGATGAGACTTCAGCCTGGCTCTAGAATCTAAATTCTGAAAGAGACACCAAATATAGCCCCAAATGTTGTACGCTCTGCGATGATTTACATTTCATGCGATTATCGCATAGCTTTCTTGAATAATGCACACATATAAGCTCCAGGTACCTTGCATGAGATTTGGAGCTTATGTGTTTCTGGTAAGTAGTGGTAAGCAAGTCCAACATGCTAATACTCCAACATTCTTCTGCAGGTGCTGCAGGCGTGTTTGGTGCTTGGCCATGTGTCAGGCATACGCGCGGACGTAGTGGCAGAGTTTCAAGAGCTTGACAACGTCAGTGTGCTGCAGAGCATGCACGCAACGATCCTCGGCGACGCCGGGAGTCTGACGCGTACAAGGCAACAGGGCAAGCAGGGGCTTGTTAGGGGCAACTTCAAGAGTGTTGAACGCAGGCAAGGGTGGTGGCTGCGCCTCTGCCAAAGCCTAAGCTGTAGCTTGATAATTGAAGTATAACCTGCAATCAACATGCACTTAGCTGGCTATGGGTTGTCTCATTGGCAACAGGGGTGTCAGCAAGATGGTGCCAGTGGCCACTGGCGATCTCGCGTTCCGCATCATGGTGGAGCGTGCACTGCGGCCGGGCACGTCGAGCGTCCTCTCCCAGCTGCTTGCGTTCGATGGCTCCGAGTTCCACTTAAAGCACTGGTGCCGGCAGCCTTCATTCACATTTTTGGAACGCTGCTGATTTCACTCTATTATTCCTGTTTCTAGAGTGGAGATTTGCATCAGTGGAAAGACTTTCACCATTGTCGTTGATGCAGCTCAGTGAAATAGCAAAGGTCAAGTGGCACTGCAAATGAGGCCGAAATTGCGGTGTTCTGGCCAGGCCAGAGCTTGTGGGCAAGCGCTTTAGGGATATTCTTTTCCTCTTCAAGGACGCAGTGCCCGTCGGCATCCGCAAACGCCGGAACACGCTCGTCAACCCGCCACCTGAGACGCTCTTTGAGGTCTGTCTGCATTTCTCCGGCGCGGCAACCTGGGTTGCTCATCGAGGTGCAGCTTTTGCACGCTGGTGGCAACTATATTTTGCAATGGCCAAGCCCTGTAGGGCTTTTATAGGACTGAAGATGGTGAAGTGGCCAATGCAGGAGGGGGATAGGTTGTTGGTCATCGCCGAAGACGATGCCAGTTACAAGCCGGGGCCTTCGAATGCACCCGACTTCCCATACCATCAAAGCCGGCCGACTCATGTGCAACCCAAAACGAACATGCTTCTGTGCGGCTTCCAGCCAAACCTCCCCGACATCCTCCGCCTCCTCGACTCCTCAGTTGCTCGGGGTGCGCAAATTGGCTGATCCTCGGACTACAGATGGTTATAATTGAAGTCACAGCAGTGTGGCTCATGAGTGAATGTCTGCAATTTTTGTGCTGACAGGTGATCAGGCAATGCAGAATTTCTTCACTTCTTCTAATGGACAAATTAACGCTGGGCCTGCGTGTGAACATAATTGCAGGAAGTCAGGTAACAATGCTCGCCGATCCGCAGTTCAAGGAGACAATTAAGGAACCTTGACCTCTCTCGGCGTCTGACAAATGTCACACTCAAGATTCGTGAGTCAGTGAAACCCCACCTCTACTATTTATCAGACTATACATAAGTTTCAACATCATGCTCTTGCATGGACTGGCTCGTAGCTACGGAGTTGGGTGCTGATCAAGACAAGGATAGACCTTGACAACTGGCCTTGACAGGTTACGGTGCCCCGCACTCTCGTCAGGTCCTGGAGAAGCTCCCCTTGGAGCAATATGACCGCGTGATCATCATCAAGGACCACCAGTTGCCTAGCTCCTCGCCCACAGACGTAGCCATGTACATCCGTCATATCCAGGTACGCAGAGCGTTTTCTTCAGATTCTTTCACCTTGTCAGCATCTCGTGGCATCAGAACATGGCAACAGGCAGACACCCAGACCAAGATTCTGCTTGACTGACTCGACCTGGACCTCGGTAAGTGCAGTCATCGAGGGGTAAGGCAGATGCGACCGTGGTGGCCGAAGTGGAGGCCAAGGGCGGCGATGCACTGCAGCAGGTGCAGCGCACGTGGCTCGACGATGCCAGCTTTCCAGAGGAGCTCGAAGTACATTTTACTCATCCTTTTCTGCATGCCGGACCCCTCACTGTTGCCAGGCTTAGACCAACACCTGGACATCGATGTGTACTGCTGATGACGTGAAGGCCCTTAGGTGTGCTGATGTGATGACATCCCATCAGCAAGTAGGTATTATGTCTACATTTGAGTAGCTTTGATGTAGAGGGTGGAGCTCATGTACTTTACTCTGGTTGCCCTCCTTGACAGGCCATGGTGCTCGCTCATCTCGCTGAAGATGCAGGTATGCATAGCCTACTTAACACTGTGACTGCTTTGAGCCAACGACGCTGCATGAGCCTTCTGTCTCCCTTCAGTCAGGGCTGCCAAGCAAAGTTTCCACTTGTTCATGCAGGAGAAGACAGCACAGCGCCTTCTTTCTTGGTGAGGACAATGTATAATGTTTGCCACTCATCTTTTGAGCACGTCCACGTGCCTTGGCTGTGCACACAGATGTTGGTGGCGTGTTGGATCAGGTGATCAGCGAGACGGGCAGTGAGCTTGTCCTCCGTAGTGTGCTCACTTATGCGGATGAAGGCGAGCAGGTCAACTTATGGGAGCTGCAGGCAATGCCACTACCCCAGCCTATGCAGCATGACCTGCATTTTATATATACCTCATTGAGCAAGGCCAACCTCAGATGCCACTTTTGTGATAACACGCTGATGCCCAACATCAAGAGGGAGAGCGAGAGACACTACACAGAGCTACTGATGTGATCTATCATAATCTGTTTCTTTCTTATTTTTGACATCTGTGGGGTGCATGCGTGCAGGCAAGGGCGATGGTGCAAAGGGAGATCATTGTTGCGTACAAACACGCTGGTCAGAGCGCTGATTGGGCACTGAATCCTCCCAATAAGGACCTCAAGCTCCGGTGGCATCAAGGTGATGAGCTCGTTGTGCTATCTCAAGGCAACTAGTCTCACTTCCAGCTGGAGTGTTTGGTGGTTCCTGTCATAAGGTAACTTCCAATGATGTGATGCTGAGATTAAAAATACATCAGCCACCGACCTTAAGCCCACGCAGCCAATAATGGCAGCTTAATCGACTGGATTCCACCAGTGTCAAAGGTTTTGTCTTGCCCACATCATAGAGGCCTGCCCAGCCTGATAAGCTTACTGTGGGTTTCCTTGACCTGCTGTCTGAGTAATCTGGAGCTCCTTTGCGCCATTACCGTGCTACCATGGCTAACATGCTAGATAGCTTGCTGCTCCAAGAGAGCCCGGAGTTCTTATTGAGCAACATATATCTGCAACAACATTGGAATTTCTCTTGAACATTGTCACCCTTTTGAAATGTTTGGTGCATCTTAAATCAACCTCCTGCACCTGCCGCCAGGAGCAACGGGTCTTTTCATTCCGGAATGGCCTATGCAAACCAGAAGCAGTACCACATCACCTCACTTGTTCTCTCCTTCGAAACTCTATTAGATTCTAACCTAGTTCGCTGAATGGAGTAGCTCTAATACTTCCAACTTCTGTGCTCCCTATTGTGCTTTACATACACCCCAGCGTGAGATCATGGTGAGGTGATTATCAACACTGCAGCAGGCGGGGAGGACCTTGTATATCGTGCAGATTATCAGGATCATCAGAATATCAGATTATCACACGGTTGCTTCCAGTGCACAATGCAAGCTGCAGGTGCAGAGTAGTCTAGCGAATATTGTTCTGCTATTGTGCTATCCTTTCATCCGTCATTGCTCACTGTGCTTGTTGTGGGTCGGAATACTCTCTGGCGGTTGCATCTCCTTCTGGGGCAGGGCAACTGCAACGCCAATGCCCGTCTCACCTACCGGCAACATGTCTGAACGCAGCAGCATGTGACCATGCTGCACCGCGGGCTTTGCTGCTGTGGTTGCTGCATGAAATGTACCTACTTCCTGGCCTTTGGCCTCAGTAGGTGGACTGTGCCCCCATATGCCCCACAACAACTTCAGGGTCTGAGAGATTGATTGCCCTTGCAGTCTGACGACCTTAAGCTGGTATGAAAGCCTCCGGGCTGCCATGCATGCAAGCTTACAGATGCAGATGCTTGCTCAACAAAGCGCGACTGAAAATTCAGCAGCAGCAGCAGCAGCTTTCCCTCTGGAGATGGTTGAGAGAATGCGCAGCATATTATCTAGCTGCTGCTCCTGTAGGCAGATTGTCAAGTCCTTCCTCGTAAGTATACTCAGCCTGGCCTTGTTGACCCCAGTCATGAAAGCGAATTGCTCACCTGTGTGCGCTAGCTCGGCCTTCTGACGGAGGTGCTTCCGGCAGCCGTGCCGGCGGCACGCTGTCGTCCTGCAACTGCGGCCAAATGGGCACCTCAAACAGTCATTTCCTGCTCGTTGCCCCTTCAGATTAACAATTTAAATGTATAGTACCCTGACGTCGATGTAGAGGCAACTTTCGCCTGTGAAACGATCACTGCTGAGCCAGCGAATACAGCTGGCTCAGCAGTCACGACTCAGGGTTTTGTGTGCGAGGCTCTGTCCTCAGCTCTTGAAGAGCGTAGGTGTCTAAGTTTCTCCTGACAGTTGAAGGACGGGGCCACGAGCCATGGGCTGAGCGTCCTTACTACGGTGGCCGATTGCCATGTACTTGGCAGTCGCAGCAACGCAGGTGGGCGCGGCGCGGAGGTGGGCGCCCAGCAGTCGCCCACCTGCATGGCGGCTGTCGAGGCTCCCGCAGTCGTTTCTCGTCGCGTCCTCGTCTCGATTCCGCACTAGCGCCACGGCGAGAGCCTTCAGCGGCGTTGCGCCGCCGCGGGACGACGGCGGAGCGGCGACGGCGCGGGGGCGACGGCCAGCCGCAATCTGATACCTTAGGCTGCATGCATGGGTCCTCGCTTTCATACCCTACTCGAGAACATCGCAAGTCTGGGTTATGCACGACGTGAGGATGTGCTTCCAGCCCAGGTGCGCATGCCGGCAGCCTCTTTGTCATTTCCGCGACGTCGTGTGTCAGCCTGCTTGCAGCGAGCTCAGGCTGATGCTTTGCATCAGAAAGCTAGTCGAGCTCTGGGTGGTAGCACAAGGGCTTGACAATTGCCGTCCGGTATTCGGGCATCAGTTAGCGACCTCTATGTGCTGACTCGTGGTCACTGAGCGGGTCAGCTAAGCAGCAGGTGCTGTACATCTGTCGATGTGCTTGATTTGTATTTGGCCACTCAGGCCCTCCAGTACACAAAGCACAGTCCATTTTCCGCTTTACATTCGAAGCAGCTGTGATCTTCTGCCTGCCCGCGGGGAACGGGCAGGCCTGCAGGCTCGGAAGCGAGAACATTGTGGCCCTGCCCGCGGGCAGGGGGGGGGTGAGGGGCCCTTCCCGTTAGGAAGCTTCTGCCGGTATCGGCGGGCCGTCAGGGGTCCCCGTTAGGGCCCCTGCCCGCCGCCGCTGCCAGGGCCGCGCGCCGCGGCGGCGGCGGCGGCGGCGATGGGGAACCAGCTGGCGCGGACGACGCAGGTGTCACGGTCGGACTACTACCTGCACGAGCTGCCGTCGAGCGTGGTGTACAAGGNGGCGCGGCGGCGGCGCCCGCGGCGGCGGCCATCAAGGCGGAGTGCGAGAAGGCGGTGGCGGCGCTGCGGCGCGGCAATCCGGCCAAGTCGGTGAAGCTCATCCGCGACGTGACGGCGCGCCACCCGGGGTGCGCGCTGGCGCACCGCGTCGCGGGCCACATCCACATGAAGCTGGCGGGCCTGCTGGAGGACCGCGGCGTGAAGCTCAAGAGCCTGGCGGCCGCTGCCGAGGCGGCGCGCGCCGCGGCGGCGCTCAGCCCTCGCTCGGTGGAGTATGCGCACTTCCACGCGCAGCTGCTCTTCGAGCTCGCGGGCGACAGCAAGGGTTACGACGAGGTGGTGCGCGAGTGCGAGCGCGCGCTGGGCGTGGACGACCCCGTCGACCCCGCCGCCGAGAGCCTGCACGCCGAGAGCCAGCAGGAGCTGGCGACGGCGGACGCGCGCATCCGACACATGCAGGCGGAGCTCAAGGGCATGGTGCAGAAGGCCAACATCGCGTCGCTGTCGACGTGGATGAAGTCCCTTGGCACCGGCGGCGAGGAGAAGTTCCGCTTCCTCCAGGTGCGCAAGCTCGGCGAGGACCCCATGGAACAGCGGCCGCCGCCGCCCCGGCGCGCCCACGAGGTCCGCAAGGCGGTCAAAACGGCGGAGGAGCGGCGGCAGGAGATCGAGGTCCGCGTCGCCGCCGCGCGCCTCGTGCAGCAGCGCCAGGAGACGGCGGGCTCCACCCAGGACCAGGCCGGCGGCGGCGCCGACGACGATGAGGCGCCCTCGTCCAGGCTGCTGCGGCGGCCGGGGGACCGCCGCAAGGGCGCCCGCGACGGGCTCGTCCGCCGCAACCCCAAGGTTCTCATGTTGCACCTTGGCGATCAAGCGTTAGCGCCGCACTAGCGACGAGATGCCATTTGCCCTCCCTGCAAAGGCGCGCCAAACTTCTTGGCAAAGCCATGACTGTGCGCCCTTTGCCTCGTCGTCGCAGCCATCGCAAGTGGAGGAGATGGTGGCGCGTGTGAAGCCGTTCTGGAAGGATGTGCCGCAGGAGACGCGGGACCGGCTGCTGGAGGTGTCCCTCGCGGACTTCAAGGGCAGCCTCTCTGGCACGCGCCAAGCGGAGGCCGTGGAAGCGCTGGCGGAGGCGCTGGCGTTCGCGCAGGAGAAGAAGACGTGGCGGTTCTGGGCCTGCTGCCGGTGTGGTGAGCAATTCATTGACCACCAGGAGCACAACCGGCATGTCATGGACGAGCACGTGGGGAAGCTCACGTCCAAGCAGTCGAAGCTCCTCCCGCAGGTGCTCCACAAGCTCTTACCTCTCTGCCTGCATCTCCTCTCTCTCGTGCAGCCAATCTAGCTGCGGCATTGCTTGCAGCAGAACACCAGCTGATACGACTTGCTTGTATGTATGCGTGCAGGAAACTGACCTTGACTGGTTGGAGCTGATCAATGACGAGGATATCCGTCCGGTCGATGGCCTTGCTGCTGTGAAGATTCTCATCGATGCAGCCCCAAAGGTATGTTGAGTGACCCTTGCAAGTAACGATTCTATCCTCTCTCTACGCTTGCTCAATGCTTGACATAGACTCCAGAAGCGAGTATATGGGGATACTTTCATAGTGATCGTGTCAGGCAGTACATAATAAACAATCATGGACCCTTTCATGCGGTGTCATCGTTTCCACCTTGGATAGGTTGATGTCCAGGGCGGCGAAGCTGGGCTCGCAGTGGTCTCGGGGGGCGGGCTTTGCAACCAGAGCTTGGCGGTGTCAGACAGCAGCAACGACGCCAGTGACAGCAGCACGTCGTCCAGCCAGAGCAGCTCTGAGAACCTAAACGAGCGCAGCAACGACCAGGTTGGTGCTCATGGGGAGCAAGAGAAGAGCGTCGGTGAATTCTCTGAGAAGCCTTCAAGCCGGCCAGGCGAGGTGGCCGCCAGTGATGAGCTTGAGCAGGCAGAGGCCGACGAGGGCCACGTTGCGAATGGCCACATCTGCAACGGTGACTGCCAGCGGCAGAAGCGCCTCTTTCCTGGTCCGGACCTTCCTCCGCAGAATCTACCTGTCGTGGAGGACTTGGAGAGGAAGAAGCTCCTCGAGCACGTCTATCACTTGCTGCGGTCCATGATCAAGGCTAAGTGCCTTAGTGGCGAGCACGTCCACAAGATTGTGCAGTATGCTATGGAGGAAATTCAGGTAGGAAGGCTATTCGTCAACAAGCGTGTTGCAGAGACTTTTGTTGCCTGTTTAAGTCCCCGTTACAACTTATATCCATCCTTCAAACGATCCACTGAGCACACCTCTGGTGAATGGGCTCAAAAGGCATCCATCTTGAAGTGCTCATGCGACTGTTAACAATCTGTACAATCTGTTGGCTTCTCAGACAATGGTCGTAGAGCCAACGCTACACGTGGAGCTCAACCCCAGCCCCCTCTACATTCGCTTCTTAGACGCAGTGCACCTGCGCAACATTCAGAAGTACCTTATGGAGCTTGCCCAGGTCCTTGTTCTTATTCAGCTTTGGTTTCAGTAAGAAGTCGAAATGGTCTCACCCTGCTTAATACGACCAAGTTGGTTTGCCTCTTGGGGTGCCAATTGCACTGCTTGTAGCTACATTGGCATTCGACACCTGCTGAAAGCATGTAGTAGCGAAGCCCTTACATAAGTCTAGGATTTATTTGAGCTGTATGCTGAAGTGTGTATTCATGGCTAGGAGAAGCATTATCCCTCCTTCTTTGTAAGTGGATGCTCCGGTTGTCACTACACAAAAAGGAGGACCTGTGGCGTCCATTGTTGGGGCAGGAAGTACTACCACTGTGCAAGCTTTATCTCAGCGGTTGACAAATGTATGCTCCTTGTTTGCCCTGCAGACGATCAGCATAGACTGCATCCTGATGAACAGCAGCAATGTAGCAAGTGGAGGAGCTGAGAAAGACAGCAACCCTGATGGCGACATCATCCAGGACCGGCTCCTGCTCAATGACGACTTCAGCATGATGCTTATTGACGACCGGGTCCTGAAGGAAAGCGCCTTGGATCCTCTCCCAGCAGAGGATGCTCCACAGCCCGCCTCACTCGACACCAAGATCGAGCAGAATGGAGGCGAGAGCTTTGAGTCAGGCAATGAGGAGCCGCGGCTTGTCCAAGACCTGGTGGAGAAGGATGCCATTGGCATGCTAAATGGTGATCACTTTGTTGACCTTGGCGACGGGGAGAAGGCAGGGTGCGATGAGGAGGAGCTGCCTGAGAAGAAAGTAGAGCTTGCTGTGATCGAGGACCCAAGCTTGCAGAAGCCGCTGCCTTTGATGAAAGTGAAGGATGGCGTGGACGCCCCTCCTCATGTGGAACTTCAGCTTGCTTGGATATATGGCCATATGCCATATGAGCTCACACCTTCACAGTGGAGGCAGGTGAGACTTTTGATCAGATTGTTGTGAAACACTTCTTCTTTAAAGGTGTCAGCCCCACTACACCCTAAACCCTACATCCTAAATCATAATCTCGGAACCCCAAACCTAAACCTAAACCCGAAGAAGGTCCCTGCAGTGTTGGCTCATGCAGGGCCATCGTGAATTGTGTTGTGAGTCGTTCCTGCAGACTAGGGAGGAGATGGCACAGAAAGGCCTAGAGCTCTTCAAGGGACCCCTGAAGGACATGTTTGCAAACCTCTCTGACCTCACTGAGAGGAAGAGGGAGCTCACTCTCATACAAGATTCTCTTCATTCAGCTGAGAAGGTACTTGAAGTTTGTTGCCGTCAATTGGAGGCTGAATGGGATGCAGTGTTGGAAGTATGTATTGCCATGTCTATGTCAGCCAATGCCCGCTAGTCAATGTAGGAAAAATCATATCGGAGATTTCCAGCAACTATCTCACTCAATCGTGGGAGATGTGCAGCTGCTTGTTGAGGAAGTTGAAAGGAGGGAGAAGGAGCCCGCTTCACCAAAACTCAGCTATGAGAAGGTGCTTCAGAAGAGATTCAACGATCTCATGGAGATCAATGACTCAAAGCAAGGTGGCATGTCGCCCTCGAAGAAGTACCAGTGCGACGTCATTCAAACCCTCCTTCGGGAATCTCAGAGCACGGTGAATACTGTAACCTCGCTGCTTCAGTCCACTTTGCAAAATTTTTAATATGCCTGTGCCTCTTTGCAGTGCATCCACATAGACTGAACAATTGGATGGGCCTCTGTTTGTCCTTGATGAAGGTACATCGGCATTCGTATGAAAGGCCGCTGGCAACCTCGATCGAGCCTGCTGGACAGACGGATGAAGAGGGCAAGGGGGGTGCAACAAGCAGGCAGGAGGAGATCATCAGCAGGATTGATCTTCGAGTAGAGGCTGCCCTCTCCTCCCAGAAAGACACCATCAATAATCAGGTGATGATGCACTTGAAGCTGGCTCTGTGGCTGGGATGGTAGGTGGCTGGGGATGGTAAAGCTTGCCGTATTTGTATTGTGGAGGATCTCTACTGCCAAACTCCTCACCCCATGGTTGCGTGTTTGATTGCAGTTGAATCAGGTGGATGCCAAGTTGTTGAGGCTTGTGGACAGCCTGAGCAAGCAGGAAGCCCTCCTCAGTGAGACTTCGGTCTATGACTTCCGCAGTGTCGTTCTTCCTCTTTTGAAGAAATTCCTGAGAGTGAGTCACTTTCAACAAGTGCCAAGGAATGTGCAAACGTGTAGTCCATCACTTGTTAATCTGCCTCTTGTATGCACGGGCTTGCCTGGGGTTCAGGTAAAGAGGGTCAGGGTATGGTATAGGCATAGCACGTATTTAGTTCGTCTTCCAGGATATCTTATGACGCTTGCCTGTCTGCTCCAAGTCAGAAGGCCACTGCATTGAACGTGGGCTTCATCCTGCATTAATGTGACATGTTGCAGGACCGGCTGGAGGCTGCAGTGGAGAGGGCTGCTATGCTCAAATCTGACAAGGCAAGAGAGGCTTTCTTGGCGGAGCTAGCAAAGGCAGAGGGGAAAGGGAGGTCCAAGGAGAAGGGCAGCAGGAAAGTGAAGGACTTGAAGAAGGGCTTCAAGGTAGTAAATAGAACCCATTGACACTCTTGACTAGCTCCAGCTGATTACTTCTTGATCTGTATGAAAATATGATCCTGCTGCTCTGAATCTCCTCTAGTCAATGCTTATAAAATCTTCATGGATTCCAAATTGCTGCTCTGAAGCGAGTCGCAACTCTTTGTGACAGTCGATAAATGCTGGGGATGATGGCCCTGTGGACGAGACTTCTTCTTCAAGGTGAGGAAAAGCTTCAGTGATAAGTCAGCATGTGTTACTTGCCATGCAATTCATAAGCATAGCAGCAATACCACTGCATTATAGCAAACTTGCCATGCTGAAGGGAAATAAGCGCCTGTCCTCTTTCCCGTTTGATCAGGTTGGAAGACGGTAATGAGAATGTTGAAAAGGAGGACATTGAAGAAGCCGGAGAGCCGGTGTGCAAGGATGAGCACGAGCATGAGGCAACGGAGGACTTTGACTCGCAAGAGCATGACGAGATTCTGGCCAGACAACTCGCTGAGCTAGAAGCAGAGGAAAGAAAGCTGGCAGAGGCCTTGGAGATGCAGAGGAGGGCTGAGGAAAATGCAAAGCTTGAGCTCATGCGGAAACGCCAAGAGGTGGGTTGTTACCGTCAGTGGCTGGTGCCGCTGCCAGCTTGTCACCCAATGTTAGTATTGATTCTGTTGTTGTTGTTATCTGTTGTTGTCGTCTACCTTTACTTCCTCCTGACTTTAACTTTGTTTGGCAGAAGCCCAATGTGATGCGCTGTTTAGGTGCCCAAATGAGAGCTGGTTTGTTATCCTAACATGTACTTCTGCAGATAGCTACAATGCTTACTGGCTGCTGCTTTATTCAATGTTTGCAGAGAGCATACAGGGAGGAGGATGTGCTCCACCCTGAAGCTGACGGCATCAAAGGCAGCAGCGATTGCAGCTCACACCCTTCTATGACTGCCGAGCATCAGCAGGTGACAGTGGCCCAGGACACAGCAGCAGATGCGACAGGAAGCTGTGCTTCTGACACTTCTGGGCATAGCCCGAGGACCCTCGTTGAGCGTACCTCAAGCTCAGCAAGTGGCGCTTCACAGCCAGCGAGGGTCCAGGCAGGGTTTGGTGGAGTTGCTGCGACAGAGCCAAAGTCTGTGGCCCAGACAGGTCAAGACACTGCGACATACGGCGAGGGCTCGTTGGTGACAAGCTTGCAGTCAGCAGGTAATGAATCGGAAGATGTTACGATCTTGGAGGAACACAAACGAGTCGAAGAAGCTGGCCAGTCAACATTGTCAGGCGATATACTTGATTCAGTAGGAGACTCTGACGCCTTGTCAAAGCTGAGTAGCGATGGCAAGGGCCCAAAGAGCCGAAGCCGCGCCAGCCGGGGGTCGAGGAAGAAGGCGCAGCGCGTTCACCACCTGGCGGACGAGGAGGCTTTGGAACGAACCGCCAAGGCCGAGCAGCACGTCTCAGTTGGGCTTCCAGCTCCTGAGCATACTGCTGCCAATGGCCACATCGGCGCAGTTCTTGTCAGCAGCCGCAACGGGCCTCTCAAATCCAGTGGCGGCACTGGCATGCTGCCTTTGATCACGGCCCAGTCTGCGGCCTCTTCTGGTCGGGAGCACCCTGCGGGCCAGAGCCACACGGCGTCGACGGCGTTGGCCATCCAGCGTCAGCTCTTGGACGCTGACACTCTGTGGCAGGGGCCACCTCTGCTCCTAGGTATACAGTTACCTGAATAACGCACCTAGAGCCATTTCACTACACATGGAGGCCCCTACTTGCAGAAAGCTGTGTCTTTATCGCTTTCAGTCCAACACAAAGCGACGCATCGACGGTGTTAAAGCCTATGGATCTGAGGATGCGCCTTGCTGGATGCAGGCGAGCCTACCAATGGGTTGGGAAGGCGAGAGCACGTCCAGGAGATCAATGAGGAGCAGTTCCAGGCAGATCTTGAGCAGGCTATGCGGCAAAGCCTCGGTATGGCCCATTCCACAATCTTGGAGGACCACGAGAAACTTCATAAAGATGTTATAAGGCTTTGGTGGTTGGACATCTCATGTAACAGCTGTTTTACACGTGACGTGTTGGGCTTAATCAAAGGACTGACAATTTTGTTGGTCCGACAGATGAGAGTTACGGGCCTTCTGCTGCTCTTGCTGAGTTACGACGGAACCGCCGGCAGCTGAGTACCTCTGAGACAGTGGCCAAAACCTCCAGCACACAAACACAGCTTGAGGATGAAACATCTGAGAATCTGAAGAGCACTGGCGATGGCGAGGTTGGCGCTTCAGAGTCTGAGAGCCGGAGAATTGCCAGGGCTACAGGAAAGGGGCTGCAGAATGAATTTGGGCAGTACAATTGCTTCCTGAATGTCGTCATTCAGGTGAGGAGATGCATGGACCCTGTTCAGAGTGGCCCTCATTTGATCGACTTTCTGACGCTGCCACTCGCTACTTACATTCTTGTCTATGCTCAGCAAAGTCAGAAGCAGTAAAGCTGGGTCTAAAGTTATATAGGGGTCTGAGCTGGATGCTGTCGTACGACAATGATGAATTGAGTTGTCATGGAGATGGGACAGCAACAGCAATCAGCAGCCTGCAGCTTCTTCTTTGACCTGTAGTTGTTGCTAACAAGACTATGTTGCCTGCAACAGTCACTGTGGCATCTACGGCATTTCCGCGAGCGCCTTGTGGGGCCTGGGAGCGATGAGCATGCCCACCAGGGCACACCTTGTGTCGTGTGCGCGTTGCGCACCATCTTCCTCACGCTCTCTGCTAGGCAAGGATCGACCTTAGAACCTCTGCATGTAGAAGACTGCTGGTAACAGCTGTGTGGCTCCGTTTGTTCGTAGCTGTTGGGAGTTGGCACTTAGCAATGATGAGCTAATGTGGCACTTGTGCATTGCAGCTCTCTGTCAGGCAACTCCCAGCAGACGGTGGCGCCTACGGCTTTGAGAGAAGCACTGAGCACAATGTACTCAGAGACTCAGTTCTTCCAGCAGGTGACCATTCCACGTGTTGTATCACTTTCTGCTAAGCACTTCGTATCCTGGAATCATTGTGTCTGCACGTTGCGCAGGACATAGCTGCATTACGGCCTGTCCTTGACAAACCCATGTAGTTTTCTGAGAAGTTGGAATTTGTAGAGCTTCCTAGGGGATGAACCTAAGGGGATCAACACTGGGAAATGAATTCCCTTATGTTGATGCTGTGATGTAATACATCCTGACTGTGAAGCTTGAGCAAAGCAAGTGAGAGGATTACATCTCTTATCAGCGCGTGTCATTCTCCAGGAGCAAATGAATGATGCATCTGAGGTACTCTCTGTCATCTTCGACTGCCTGCACAAAGCCTATGGGCCGAGTGCCAGTGTGCTGAGCGGCGAGGACGCCGGCACACCTGAGAGCGGTGAGGATGAGTGGGAATGCCGATACCAGGGCTGCATTGCTCACACGCTCTTCGGCCTGGACATTGCGGAGCGCATGAACTGCTCCGTCTGCGGCGTGGAGTGCCGGAAGCTGAAGTACACGGCATTCTTCCACAATATCAATGCCTCTGCCCTGCGCTCTGCGAAGGTGACTATGCATGTTGCTCTATGGTGGCTACCGTCATTGTCCATATTGCATGCTCTCCGCTCCAGCGCTCCAGATAATTAGGACGCCTCTGAATTCGTTTATACTTACTGCTGGCCATTACTCTGGTCTGGCATCCTGCCACACAAGTATTTGATGTGCCCAATGCTATATGATGCAGCTCGTGACTCCCAGCCTGCGCTTTGACGAGCTTCTGAAAATCGTCGAGCAAAACCACCAGCTGCCCTGCAACCCCGAGGAAGGGGGCTGCTCAGCTCTCAACCCCATCCACCACCTCCTTCAAGCACCTCCCCACGTCTTCACCACTGGTGAGCCCATGAGGACAAGGATGAGCATCCAAGGCCTGCAATTGCAACGTTGTGACGACACCATCATCATTAGCTCGTCCGTCAAGGCGTCAAATTGCCAACATTCTGCACTTGGTTCGCCAGAAGAAACGGTGTTCAGGATGCAACGCAACCATGCCATGATTGAATTGTTCATGTATGCCCAATATTTTGCAGTGCTGGGATGGCAACACATGCGAGAGGCTGCCGACGATATAGCGGCCACCATGAATGCCATTGACACTCTTGTGGATCTCAGCGTGGTCTACAAGGGCCTCTCTTCCGGGACTGCCCACCAGCTCGTCTCCGTGGTCCTTCCCTTGCCCAGATGGCCTCTGCACATGCACATGCTTCGCTTCATGCATGGATTGCACTTAATGTGGTCACTCTTGAGCCATGTGGGTCAGTTTTGAGACCTGTACCAGCACTACTATTATGATACATTGCTATCATGGCCTTCAGAAATACTTTGTTTTGTGTCCAAAAGACTAGCGGCTGATCCGCAGCATGCCATGCTGCAGGTCTGTTACTATGGACAGCATTACCACTGCTTCGCCTTTTACCAGGACCTTGATCGCTGGGTTCTGTTCGATGACAGCACCGTCAAGGTTCAAGCCACAGCTGGGCCTTCATGTGCAATGTGAAATGTTTTCTGCTTAGATGACAGTCATTACAGATATTGAGTGACACTGTTGGCGAAGATGAATTACTCAAATGAGATATGGATGACACTCGCAAATTCCTGTGGTTGTAGGTTGTGGGAAGCTGGGAGGATGTCGTGACAGCAACACGGCGGGGCCATCTCCAGCCACAGGTGCTATTTTACGAGGCAGTCTCCTGAGTCATCCTGAGAAAAACCAGGACGAAGCTGGACGAGGACCTTATGCATCCTGCGTCGTGAACTTATGAGCAAGATTGTGAAGTGCAAGTGCAGCGAAACTGGGCAAACCACGGTACCTGCACCGGTTGAGGCAAGCTGAGGTGAGTAGAAGGCTGAGGATCTTCGGGCAGGTAGACTCAGGGTGATCGCGTCCTTCTCCTGGCCGCCATATGAGGCTTGCGATCAGAGGACAGTATATAGTGCTGCGGATCTCATACTTCAAGGCGGTTAAAGCGATTTCAGTATTAATTGACTGATAGTGAAAAGCCAGCTGAGATTAGTGAAGAGGCAGCTGACACCTGTGGTAGACCGTGCCACAATAAGAGTGCCCTACCGTTATTAGCCGTCATTTCCCCTTTTCTTTACACTCTGGAGCTCCTAGATTACAAGGGCCCCTACTCATTCAACGAAATGTGGACTAATCTCCGAGGTGCATTTTTGACTTAGTTGTGAAATTGAAACCCTGACTGAGGTCATGTGACGCTTAGGGTTCTCCCATCTCTTATTACTCACTATTCTAGACGAGCGGGGAGCTTGGCTGTGTCCATTCCTTCCTCGAGAGGCAATTAGACAAACTATTTGCTTCCTGCTATTCTGTAAAATTCAATGATGGCATCCCCTTTGGCAGGGAGTATATGGCACACTGATGCCGACCCAAGGTGCCAGAAGTGGTGTTAAATGGTCAAGCTTCTCGCACATGAACAAAGACGCTTCCCTTGTTGCCGCGGCTCACACGTATAGCATCGTCCAGATATCTGAACAGCCATACTTATTGCGTATAAGTGACAAGCACTTATCATAGATGTGTATGTATATGTATGCCTGAAGCATGGAAAGCCTCTGGATTCTGCACAAGGACCTAAAGCAAGGCTGATGTTGTTCCTAAGTCTTTGCATTTGACCAGTGGCAATACCACAGTTGTCACTTGGAGACTTACAGTTGCTCCACGTGGCCGCCGCCTCTGAGGTTCAGCGGAATGGTCAACGGTCCGAGCTCCACGGCGGCCGATGTTATCTGAACCTCTGTTCGAATATCCGAGGCGGGCCTGCGAAATGTGAAGTCCAGCATAGATTGCAAACATCAATACATCAACATGTAAGGCAGAAAATGTGCTTCAAAGGGATGCATCCAACATATGCAATGTCTTGTGTCATTCAGTTCATGATATTTCTGATCAAGAAGCAATAGCTGCACATACTTTGTGGCTGCGCCCGCTTTGAGCCTAATGCCAGGGAGGAACTCAACCATGTTCTCTAGCCCCTCAGACTCTGCGCTGATTGTCTGAGCAGCCAATCTGATTGTTACATTAGGCCGAATAGCGCCATCCATACTCCTCACAGGACCAAACAGAGGAGGCCAGGATGCTGTTGGGTTGCTTGATGGGGCAAGCCTCCATCTTGAAACCTTGTTGGATGGTGGTCCAAGGGGAAGTGCTCAGCTTGCTCAATTTTGTAGAACATGTTAACTCAGGCCCTATCTCCTTCCTCTGAGTGTCGTGACTGATGCATGTGCAAGGAGCCTGGGTATTGTACCCATTGTGCGAATGGATCAGTCTGCTTGGGAATTTATTGTCTGATACCTGCCAGTTGGAGCTGAAGTTGGCAGCCACCTTCTGCAGGAAGTTGGCATTGCTGGCCTGCAAGCCGGGGGCAGATACAGGTATCGCGATCAGACTCTCTTCTCTGATTCAACAAAATATACGCAGGAAATGTGAGGATCACATACACGGAACACAAAGCGGTTGAGCTGGGAAGATGCACTCCTCCAATGCAGCAGCACTGTGGCCCTCTTCTTGACGAGCAGGCAATAGGTTACTGAAGGAGACGCGCTTGTCAGCATGCTAAATACTGACAGCAGCCTTGGGCAAGACCGGATGCCGAAAGCATAGTGGCTCAGGCATTGTATCTCAATACTTCCAGCCTGATTATAGTGCTGGGTGTAGAGGTGTAGAGATTACTCCTAGTAGAGCCACACCTGGGAGCTCCAGACCTGCCGCCAGCGGCCGGGCAGCGCCTCGGAAGTCGCCGGCTTGGGCGTCGGGTTTGTGGCCACAAGCTCGCCAATTGCCTGCACCACCCCAGCGCCATGCTCACAGTAAGGTTTAGGGTTTAAACGGCTCGTACAATGACACGCCCGAATTGCAGTCCACGAGTGTCTGTGGAGCGCCGCTGCAAATCCTTACAACCATTCAGTGAACCTTAGCCTAAAGTTCAGACTCTACCTCCTCTATCAAAATGTCCGTCACGGACCTTGCTTGCTGCCAATAGGTCCAGTAAGCTCAGCTACTGGGTGTCTGTGAGGCGGTGGGGGGGGGCCACTGGAGCACCTTCTCAACGTCGCCTTTGCAACGAATGGCCTCCAGCAGCCGCTGGCGGAGGCTCATGCCCGTCGGCTTCTGCAGTACGAACGTTGTCCCCTGGGCCATCCTCACCACCGCCGGCCCGCCGGTGCAGCGTCAGACCTCTTCTCAGCCTCAACCGCAACAGGCGCAGCATGGCGCTGCCACCATGAGAAGCGTCAAGCTCTTGCCTTGTTGCCCTTGGAGATGCGGAGGTCGCCGGCGCGCGAAAGGAACACGGTGTCGAGCCAGCCCTTGGCTTCGTCGCCGAGCAGGCGGAACGGCACGGGGTACGGCACGCGGAACAGCAGGAACTTGAAGTCGAACGCCGCTCGGTCGAACTTAAAGTTGATGCGCCGGCCGTCCGTAATTGACGCCTCCGCCTGCAACACAGCTTCGGTCACTTAGCTGTACCTTGGATAGGAGAGCGTGATGACTGAGCGGCATCTCACTTTTACTGAATATTGAGCTTGCTCATGCTAAATACACAGGAGTGGTAATATTTGCTATATGGTTAGGTAGTATTGCTTGTTATATAAACATCGTGCTATCATCTCGTTTGCTTGTTCTCACTCTTAACTCTGAGCAGACCCAATTGCAGCTCCAATCTGAATGCGATGACAGGACAGCAGTGCAGGCGAGGAGGCCTCCGCTTGGCGGAAGAGGCAGAGCCCACCTCGACGACGAGCTCACCAATGCGATCGGAGAAGCGGACGACGTTGTACACACGGGGCTCAGCTGCGTCGCCGCCGCCGCCGCCGCGCAGCGAGATGTTCTGAAACACCGTGAAGGCGTCCACGCCCACGAATGTCCGCTACGGCCGCAGCGATGGCGAAGGAGGGCGAATACCGCAGATTGAGATAAGTAAGAGTTTGAAGGGTATTAGTATCTAGGGAGAGGTTATAGCATTAGGTTTACATCACAATTTGGGCTCTGGTTCGGGCCGATCGAGGTACTTAGGTTTAGGGTTCAGGTGTTTCGGAATAAAGGTTTAGGGTCTAGGCGAGGGCGGCGGCTGCCCACTTGAATGGGCGAGGCGGTGCCGGGGCGCGTGCTGTAGAGGAGCTGCCACTGGCCCTCGATCAGGTCCGACGCCGTCTGGAAGCGCCGCCGCGATCAGCGCCGCCAGCGTCAGGCAGCCATGCCCGCAGTCGCCATCGCCACCGCCGGCGCCCCCTGCAGCGGAGATTCTGGCCGCCTGCGGCGGCTCGAGGAGTGAGGGTTCAGGTTTCAGGGTTTCGGGTTTTGGATGTAGGGTTTGGGGTTTAGGGGTTTGGGATTTGGGGGGGGGGGGCGGCGGCCATGGCCGGCGGCAATCTCACGGGGTCGCGGACGCCGCCGTCGGCCTCCAGCGCTGCCACCGCCTCGGCGATGGCCTGGAGACGGCGGCGGCGGCGGCGACGGCAGAGCGCGCGGCGGCCCCCTGATCCCTAGATCCTGAACGCTAAAAGCAGAACCAGCGCAGCGAGGCGGGAGCTCCCGCGAGCCCGGCGGCGGCGCGGGGGCCCCCACCGTCTGCTTTTTTTTTTTTTTTTTTTTTTTTTTTTTTTTTTTTTTTTTTTTTTTTTTTTTTTTTTTTTTTTTTTTTTTTTTTTTTTTTTTTTTTTTTTTTTTTTTTTTTTTTTTTTTTTTTTTTTTTT
>WELB01000211.1:96895-109564 GCA_009602725.1 Spirogloea muscicola
CCGCCGCCGCCGCCACCGCAAGACAGCCGCCGCCGCCGCCGCCGCCGCCGCCTCGCGCGGAGGCCTCGCGACGATGGCGCCGCCGGGAGCCGTGGATGGGGGATGCTGCCGCAGCTCTGACCAGCAGGGCAGCGCTGCGCAGAGCCGCTTCTTCGGGCGGCCGCTCCGACGACCGGCGGCAGCGGCGGGGCTGCAGCCGCGGAAACCTCCGGCGCTCGGGCTGCGGCCGGTCGCCAGCTGGCAGGAGGTAGGCGGCAAATTAGGGTTCGGTTTAGGGTTCAGGCCGCCGCCTCCACTTGCGCTGGTGCCAGCTAAGGCTCCAAAATTGGAGATCAAGTGTTCAACTACTCTGGGCAGCAAAAAGTATACAGTGATCTAATCAACGTCAAAGAGAAGGCTAAGAGACCATTAGCTGGGAGGAGTGTTAGCTTTTGCCTTAATCTTTGTTGCATTGTCTTTCTTACCAAGAATAATGCTGTACCCAGTCTCATACCAGTATGGGGCTGCTAATGTAGCCACTAGCTATTGATGTAAAAGCACCCAGTGTCTAGTACACAGTTACTGAATAACAGACAGATAGCTGCTGGGAGCTTGCTGCCACGAAGAGTTTATCGGGTACGCTGTTGTCATCTTATATGCGCAAAATGGCCTGCGCTGCAGCTCACCGGGGTGCTCCTCTTCTCGGCGTTCCCATTTGTCACCGTCAAGCTCATCGCCGAGGGGCCCATTGGCGAGCAGCTCCAGCGACGGCTTGCCGACCGCAAGGAGGAAGCTGAGAAGGAGGCTGAGTCGGCCAAGGCTGCACAGGCAGAAGCCCGGCAGCAAAGGTCAGACTTGGTCGACTGCCCACGACAGAAGACTACATAGCAGGAACACGAAAGAGGACTGCCCTGGGCCATCAATCGATGCACACCCAATTGCACTGCTATGGCAGTGAAGGCACCCACAAAGCCATGCAGAGCTTTGGAGGTGCTGAATCTGCAACAATCCAATAGAGTGCTCATATAAGGTCGAAATTGCTTGACATGAGGGAGCAGATTATAAGCAAGTGCTATGAGCTATATGATATGCACTGTTCTGCTTCTGGTATAGTTACTGTGCTTCTGGTAAAGTATGTGCTTGCAGCCCTTGGTATGGGGTGCAGAGGCCCAAGTGGCTCGGCCCGATCCCGTACGAGTACCCCAGTCACCTCTCTGGCGAGGCCCCGGGCGACTATGGCTATGACATTCTTGCGCTCGCAAAAGATCCAGTGGCACTTGAGAAGAATTACAAGTGCGGCAAGTGCCTTCACCAACTTGCCACATCATTGATTTGACAACAAGTATGATACACCTGATCTCTCAAAGTATCGGAAAGCAAAGCTCAGACCAGATCCCAGCACCTGTTACTGGCAGTTATGAGATTCTGCACGCTCGATGGGCAATGCTGGGCGCTCTCGGGGTCTTTGTCCCGGAGCTTTTGACACGATTCACACCAGTCGATTTCTCGGAGCCTGTCTGGTGGCGGGTTGGCTATGCGAAGTTGCAGGTTGGACCCTTCTTATCACACCTTTCTTGTGCAGTATCTTGAACCAATTCAAACTGAACAAACTTCCTTCTTGAGACACAGTACACCATTTCTTCTGCTGGGCATGTATCTTCGAGCAGACCAATACCTTTCAACAATCTAACACAATATGATGGCTGCAGGGTGACACACTCGACTATCTTGGTGTGCCAGGGTTGCACATTGCTGGTGCCCAAGGAGTCCTTATCATAGCTATTGCTCAATTTCTACTGATGGTATGTGGCAGCAAGCCTTCACTGTGCCCCTCAGATTATGTTGTGACAACCTGTCACCTACTTCATCCTTGATTAGGTCCCTTTGTTTGTCCAGATACTAAGTTTTCTACACTCTGTTATACAGCTCCATAGAGTGCGCATTACTGGTCAAATAAGATGTTTCTGTTTGCATGTCCCTTGCATTCTGTACTTTTTACCGTCCAATTCATGTACAACACACTTTTGAGACCCTGGAGGCTATCTGATCTAGGCTGTGGATCTCATCTTACTGGCTAGCTTGGGCCCGAGTATGCTCGGTACACGGGCATAGCTGCCCTAGAACCACTTGGAATATACCTTCCTGGGGACGTCAACTATCCTGGAGGACCTTTTGATCCGCTGGGCCTCACCAAGGATCCCGCGAGCTTCGAAGACCTCAAGGTTGGTGGGTTTGTGCTAAGTATCCTATGTCACTGGGATGTAGTCCTGCAGTCCCTTGGTCCTAATCTGTTTTTGTCTCGGGACTTGCATGGAGGTGGCTTGCACGACTTGAGGACTCATGTTCTTCTACCTCCGTCAGGTGAAGGAGATGAAGAATGGAAGGTTGGCCATGGTGGCATGGCTGGGGTTTTGCGCACAGGCAGCAGTGACCGGGAAGGGACCAATAGAGAATCTGTTCGATTTCTTGGGTGACCCTCAGCACGAGAACATTGTAAACTACCTCACCCAGAGGTAACTGACCACCACAACTGCTGTTCTACATTAAGCAAGAGTACAACAGCCATCTGCATAGCCCAGCAATTTTGATGTGGATATGCAGCACACATCAGCAACATGAATTGTCCATGAAGAGCCTCTTGCAAGCACACATCCTAGAGTACCATGCAGGTAGTCTAAAGGAGACCATAAGCAAGTGCCATAAAGCTTGCAGAGGGTTTGTATTGTTGGAGTGAAGGCTTTGACATATGTATACGTAGCAGAAGATCGTAAGGAGACAGAGACGATTGTTGGTATCTTGGAAGGAGGTGCTTTGCAAGAAGACTTCACCCATGAGCTTTGCACCACACCTTGTGCATTCCTTTGGGCTGGCCTCTCCCAGCCACCAGTTAATGTGGCTGCGCTTGCTCTTTGCACCATAAAGCATGATTTGGTCTTTGTGGCAGAAGATGCGCCTACTTTGCCTTGTTGGGTCGCAGCAATCATGAACAACTGTGTTCAGAATGCATACAAGCCGCTCAGTTGCGTATGATCGTGCCTAGGTGGAGAAGGGCCAGCCAGAGTACTCATCAAAAGGGAGTATCTAGAGAGGCTGCTAGCCCGGAAGAGTAATCAATTGGCATTGAAGAAATACTGACGAATGCAGGAGGTCGTGATGAGCATCTGGAATGTTGTGATATGTCCACGCATCTCTGGGCTGGCCATCCCCAACCATCGCCCCCAGTCATCTCCTGGTACAAGAAATTTTTCTTAGATGGCCTTATGAAGACATGGACGATTTTCTAGGCGCCAAATTGCTTCACTGATGGGCGACCAAAAAAATCGATAGCAGCCATAATGTGGTGCGGAAGGCCAAGGCTCGACATTTCGAACATCCTGAAGGCCAGAAGCCTTAGCTGCCGTCTGACTCTCCCTCTGCCTTGTGCCGGATGGTCTGCACCGTCTCGTGCTTTGTAGTGTAGCCTTTCGTCAGGGGGATAGTTTTCCAGCAGCTAGTCCGTCGGATCTGAGGCTCCTCTCTCGGAACTACTGAGTGATCCATCCTGTTCTGACATAGCATCTTCTGACACAACATGTGGCCGTGCTTGCATCTTCAGGCCCCTTTGTAGCAAAAGAAGAAAGTGCTCGCCCACTGAGGATAGGGGCTGGGAAAGCCAGCCCAAAAAGAACGAACAGAGTACGAGAAGGGGGCCAGGGGAAGCGCTGAGGAAATCAAGCACACAAAGAAACAAAGCAGCTACGAGTCACTCAGTAACCCCTGCTGAGCAGCCGCAGATCAGAGATGCTAGGCTCCTGGAAGTGGGTCCCCTGGCCAAAGCCAGAGGCAGCAGCGAGGGCTCTGCCGGCACGAAGGTGCAGCTCGCGGGCCATAGACCCTTACAGCGAGAAGAAAGGGCTCGCCCATTGAGGATAGGGGCTGGACAAGCCAGCCCAAAAAAGAATGAATAAAGAACGAGAAGGGGGCCAGAGGAAGCCAGAGGAAGCGCTAAGAAACCAAAGCACACAAAGAAAGAAAGCAGCTACAAATTACTCAGTAACCCCTGCTAAGCAGCCGCAAATCAGAGAGGCTAGGGTCCTGGAAGTGGGTCCCGCGCAAGCGAGACGGCCACGCGCATACGATATACATTTGCGCCAGCGACCCGGCTGCAGGTAAGTAGTTTGTAGCTGCTGAATGCTTGTAGGCCCCTCCGAACCTTTGTCAATTCTTTTTGGACTGGCTTTTCGCAGCTCTTGTGGCACTCCCAATGAGGGCTTCTTCTTTCTCGGCACTTCTGTCTTTGGCGTTGGACATTTGTCCATTCTTTTTGGGCTTTGCCTACTCCTTTTATCTATGGGCGAGCTCTATCTTAGGTGCCTAAACCCTCAGACTCACGTCCGAGATGGGTGACGCGTGTGCTGCTTTCGCCATTCAGCAATCGCCGACGCTTCTGATTCAACTTTGAACAGCGGGGGGCCCGCCCACCCGCTTTTCCTTTTTCCCCGGATCCGCAATCTGATCCAGCGCGGCCGGCGCCCGCGTCCCCATTGGCTTTACGGGATCAGGGGGGCCCCGTCTGCCCAATGGAAAGGACTTAAACGGGAGCTGGCAAACGCCGTCGATGAGAAACATCGACGGCAGCCAGAACCTGCGTCCCAACGGCTAAGTCCCCTGGTAAGGCGTACGTTCTGAATGGTGACTTATTCCCGCTCTTTACCCCGCACCTCCCTCCTTCCTCCCTCCTCCCCCAGCCACTGTGCGCCCAGCGCCACGCCAGCACCGCCGCCGCCGCCGCCGCCGCCATGGCCGCCGCCGCCGCCTCCAGAGTGCTGGCCGCCGCCGCGNCCGCCGCCGAGGCGTCGCCGCGGCCCGTGACCGCCGTGCTCTCCAAGGGCAAGCAGGCGGCCAAGAAGACGCTCAAGACGGTGAAGAAGGCGGCGCCGCTCCCGGCGGCCCCCAAGCAGGCGGCCAAGAAGGTGCAGAGCCAGGCCGTGAAGTCGGTGCGCCGGACGGTGCGCTCCGTCACCCCCTCCTCCGGCTCGGAGCTCGCCAAGTGGTATGGTGAGTGCCAAATGCGGCCCGTCAATGCTCCACGATATCTTGAAGAAGCACATTGCCTTGACTGCCAGGTGAATCAGAGTAATGTGGAGGATGTAGGCAACAATGCTTACCACATTGCTGCCGGAAGTACATTGCTCGCACGTGCATTGAATGGGCTCTTCTTCAGGGTAACTGTCGCTGCAAGGAGCTGGAAGATAGCACAGGATGCTAGATGCATTTGTACTGCAGGCCGCGCCGATCATATTTGCGTCAGGACTGGATGCATTGCATTCAGATTGCCTCTAATCTAAGGCTGGAATGTAGGGAAGACCTTGAAAACTGCTGCCAGTCGCAGGAGCTGTCTCTAGCAGTGTGTCTACATTGAGGGGAGGTGATGTAGCTAGGGACTCTGAGCTGCTCATCTCGCCTTCTGGACGGACGGCTGATAGGAGGCCAAGGCTCTTGCTGCAGGTCCGACCCGGCGCATCTTCCTGCCCGAGGGCCTGCTGGACAAGTCTGACATCCCTTCCTACCTCACCGGCGAGGTGCCTGGCGAGTAAGTCTCGGCACTGACAGAGGCGCTGGCCCTTACTGCCTCCCTGATGCTCATGAACTCATGGACTCATGAACTCATACTCGTAGTCTTTGATATTCTTGAGGTGATCTGCAACTCAATGGCTGTGTCTCAACTCCTAGCTGGAGGACTCGACTTCATATTCTCTCTTGCAACATTCATGTATCTTAGCTAGCGCCCCATCTGGTCTGGCTGCCGGTCAGCAATCATAAGCTTCCATACTGAGCCCTGTTCTTGTGATTGAGGTGTCGCTAATTTATGTTGCTGATGTCAATCCCGTGTTGGTCTGGTTGGTGTAGCTATGGTTATGACCCTCTTGGCCTTGGCGCCAAGCAGAGCGACTTTGAGCGGTACCAAGCATACGAGCTCATCCACTCCCGGTGGGCTATGCTCGGCGCCCTGGGCTTTGTCTTCCCAGAGGCCCTTAATAAGTTCGGTGCTTCCTGCGGCCCTGAGGCCGTGTGGTGGAAGGTATACCACATTGCCTTGTGCTTGTCATGAGGCCTTTAATTACTGCTTTAGCCTCATCGTATGTATTCTGCTATCTGTTGGTGTTGTGTGGCATGAGGTGCAGCAGGGCAATTGAGCAATGCTAGCCTCTAAGGCGCGGTCACAAGGGCTGAGGTGCTAGTGTAGCAAGAAGTGCATGTGTGCAATTGGCTGCCCTGACTGCTGCAGTCAACCATGTTTAACATGATTGTTATGGCCATTTCCTTTGCTGTGCAGACTGGCGCTCAGCTCCTGGAGGGCGACAGCCTCCAGTACTTTGGCGCAAGCGTCCCGGTGAATCTGGCGGTTGCAACCATCGCTGAGATTGTCCTTGTTGGGGGCGCCGAGTATTACAGGCAGACTAACAAGTCTCCGCTTGGCTCGGTGAGCTTTTTACCAGCGCATTTTGCACAGCATCTGGTCATACTTTGGCCATTGACTTCTTCACACTAGCACGAAGAATGTATGATGTTTACTGACTGATGGAAGTGCATCAAGCTCAGTAATTTGAAGGATGCGGACTTGTGCAGAACTTGGACCCTCTTCATCCCGGCGGCGCTTTTGACCCCCTGGACCTGGCCAAGGACCCCGACCAGTTTGCGGTCCTGAAGGTGAAGGAGATCAAGAATGGCCGTCTGGCCATGTTCGCCATGCTCGGCTTCTTCGTGCAGGCCTATGTGACAGGCGAGGGCCCCGTCGAGAACCTCACCACGCACTTGAGTGACCCCTTCTCCTACAACATTCTGACCGCCTTCAACGGTGGCCTGGAGCGCCTCCCCAGCCTGTAGATGTGGGCTGCTGACTTGACGCTACAGACAATGCTGCCGCCCGTGCCACCTTACTGGCTGCCGCCCCTCCCATGCTCGTGCTTCGCAACCATGCTAGTCTCCACCACCGCTGCTTACTCCTGTACCTTACTGGTGAAACGTGTTAAATGACGAATCTGTCATCAGGCCATCTGCCTCATCAAGCTATGGCCCCCGGCAGACTCCTCTCTCTACATTTGCCTTTTGTCTGTGTATATGCGTAAAAGTTGACTGGTGACAACTTGCTTGCCATTAGCTGGCCACCTCGACTTGGTTGATATCTTCCTGAGCAGTTCAGTTTCAGTTACGGAAAGCAGTGTAGGCAGGGTGTTCTCATCGCCCATGTCTACCCTAGCGAAAGCGATTTGCAGGGCATGCTCATTCTTCGTTGGCCAGAGGCGAAGTGTAGGCCTTCTTCTGGGACTAGAGGATACAAGGCTGTCGCTGCCGTGTCCTTCTGAGGGCTCTCTCGCTGTTGTTGACCCTTGCACAGTTAGACGGCCATCTATCAGCCTTCAATCAAGAATCAGCTGTGTCGCTAACAACCAAACGGTTGAAGTTGAGATGAACACCAGAGATTATTCACTACAAGCGTTGTACTACACCATAAAAGTCAAATCTGACGCCGCAATTGGTGGAAGCCCGGGGTGGGCAGCAGCGCAGCAGCCAGGCCAGAACGTGGGCAGTTTTGGTCTTGCGTAATTGCAGCAGTGACAGCTGTGAGTGCAGTCATATGAGAATGAGCACCTGGGAAAAGGTTGGAGTGTCCATTGGTACCAAGTGTTATTTTGGCATTCCACACAGTGTATAAGGGCACAGATTGTTATGACAACCTGGGCGTCATTAAGTGGCATTCTCAAGACCTGCGTTTATCAATCTGCGTGGAGAGTGATGCTGTTAACAGAGCAGCTGTGAAGGAGCATGAACTGTCCTTCACAAGCTTACAAAGATGACTAAAAGTGTTGGTATTGGAACAATCTGCCATCACGAATGTGAATGTGTTACGGCTCCTCGTAAAGCTCGCAGACATTGCCTGAATCTGTGACGCTGTAGAAGCTGGTATGGCTGCTTGTCTGCTTTGGAGCAATGCAGAAGAATCAGTTGGCATGACATGTAAGGGCTCTGAGCTGGGTAAATGGAGCAACCACTCGCTCGCAAGAGCATATATAGCTACTTCTGTCAGGTGTTATACTAGTTCACCGTGGACCTCAAGCTCTTGGAAGCTGTCTTCCTGATGGAGTCCAGGAGTGCTGCTCGGTCCACTGCTCGAGATGGGTCTGCCGGCGATGCTTTCAATTTGCTCGACGGCAGCAAGCCAGGAGGTGGAGGAGGCGGTGGGGGAGGTGGGATTGTTGTTGGAGGCAGCAGAGGTCCTGGAGTAGCCGTGCTGCCGTGCTCTGGCAGAAGTGCGGATGTGGCCAGTGCTTCCGCTTGTAATGGAGGAGACGATGCAAGACGAGGAGCACGAGCCAGCTTCCGCCTTCGCAGCTTGGGAGCCCTTCTGCAAGGTGGACATCACGCCCGTTGCAGTGTTTCGAGTCACTCCGGTGGTCATTGCCTAGACAATACATGTCACAAACATGCAATCCTGGGTAGTTGCTTGCAGGAGTGACTGGTATATAATTCATCAGGTACAAAACGAGCACTCCACCAAGCTGTTGTTTGCAGATTATGGGGTTGACAGCACACTACCCATATGTGCACTCAGCTTCGATCTATAGGCGCCTGCTTTAAGTGTTTGTACGATAAGGTATGGGCTATACCTGACAGGCTCCGAGATGCCACCTCCGCCGCCGCTGCTCGCATTGGCGTATGAAGTTGATGACTCTGCACCATCCTCGGTGGCTATTGGTCCTCCGTCTGCGGCCACACTCGCTTGCAAGCCCGTGCCTCCTCGTGCTGCTGCTTGCACCTGCACCAACTCTGGCCACACCGTCAAATCTGCAAATTTAACTCGGTGCATCATGAATGCATGGCAGCAATGACCTCATGCGCTTTACACATATGGCTTTACCGTTCCTTTCCTTTATGGGTTTGGTTACCTGTTCCAGGAGGCGGTTGCACTTCGCATCGAAAGGCTCCTGATGAATGAACCTCACGTCTGCCAACAGCTTGACGTTGGCCAACCCTGGATGCTGGAGGAGATCCTGCACCGCAGCAGTAGAGAAGAGGTCACATGCAGCAGTTTGCATGATTGTGATCAATTAGGACTGCATCTGGCCTGAAGCTTGAGGCCAGCTTGACTGCAGTTGGGCTAGAATGTGGAACCTCAGTGACAATAGAGTTGCTAGTCAAGGGCTTCATACGCACAGGAAGCAACCAAGGAATCAGTGACAATCATTGAGGTGGTTAAGGGCTTCACACTTATTGAAGCAACTTAGACTCAAAGGGGCCCTATTAATCGACTACACCAATATCTTTATTGCTGGCAACCCTTTGATGGCTACCTGCAGTCCTGGGAGGGCCTGCCCTGGTGCAGGAGCGAGGATGGAGCGGAGCAGGTGGCTGAAGGGTGCATGGCCAGCTGCCACGCGGTCGCCAGGCGGCAAAGTGTTGCTCCTCAATGGACGCCCAGTGACCATCTCAAACAGCAGCCTGCCAAAGGCAAGGACCTCTACGTCCTGCTTGCAGCCGGACGAAACCCATATTATAATTACTGCTTAGTAATTACTCGGTTGCATGGGTGATAAGTTGGAGTATCACACATGCAATCTAAACAGTCAAGACAGCAGACATCTCTCACTAACTTGTCACTCTCAGAAGACAAGTGGATCACTGTTGATTTGGTCTATCCAAGCCGTCTGACAGATAAGCAGATCCAGTTGACAGATAAGTGCTTCTATTGGCATGCTGTACGAGGGCTGCACCTGCGTGACTGAAGCAGCTTCTGGAGTAAGGTCCAGCGGAAGCCCCAGTAGCTCGTTCTCCATCGCGTCTGTGATGTAGCAACCATTTTCTGCAAGAGCCAATGTCCCATGCATTCACATGATCGTGCAGTGAAACTTACATACTATACATACAGCCTGTCAAAGACTCTGGCAACCTCCGACTGGAAGAGCGGTGACTGAAGTCGGCTGCTAGCTTTGGGAGGACTTTTGACGCGCCACTGACGCTGTGTGCGAGCATGGTGAGGAGCAGACTTGTCTCTGTGTGGGAAAGTGAGCCAAGCAAAGGGCTACACAGTGCTACATTTAGAATGTCAGGTGACCATAGCGTGGCAAGTGATGAGCTGTGACTGCAGAGGCTAGCATAGAAGTGAATGTACAGCAGAGGTCAGGGCTAGATCTCACTTAGACCCGCTTGGATAGTTTGTATGGTCCTGACTTTGACAGTCAATTGAGGGAGTTCCGCTTGACTGAAGTAGACTTACTGTCAATGAGAACGTTGCCAGAGTGCAGGTGGGAGACACGGAAGTTGCGCGCAGTGAGGTACACCAGCGCCTCCAAGATCTATGAGCATGTAGATTGCATCACTGTCAGGCTTCACGACCCTCTAAGAGACCAAGTTGTGCTGCTAAAGACTTCAAGCTCCATGGGTTTTGGTTGCAATCTGATATTTGCAGATCTCACGTGAGAGCAACAATCGCACTCGTGCTAGAATACCTTCCACCACTCCTTCTGGCTCTAAAGTCTGCACTTATGCCTAAATTATTCAAGCCTGATGTTGGGAAAACCTCATCTCTGGTACCCACTACTGAAAGAAAATGTTCACGCTTTTCACTGGCATTTGAGGCAAGTCGGACCTGCCGAGCATACAGCGCCACGTCCTGCGGTGACAGCGACGCCACTGTGCTGTGCTTGTACTTCTCGCCAAATACGCTGCGGGGGTCTGCCTGCTCCATTTTTAGCATTTGCAGAAGTGAGCAGCTCAGTGCTACAATTCTATCTGCGAGGCTAATTGACTATCACAATCGCTTAAGGGCAAGCTGAGCTCCCTATTGACAGCACTAACAGACATGGAGCCACATTAGATGCATGATTGGAGTATCTGAGCAGCTTGAGAAGCCTGTTGGATGCAGCGCAACCTTGTGCATGCAGTCGCGCAGGCTGCCCATCCGAGTGAAGGGCCGGAGGATGGCGGCGCGGTTGCGGTCCTCCACAAACGCGGCGGCAGTGATGGGCCACACGTACGGGTGCTTCACGCCAAGGAGGAGCCGCGCAAAGGCCGCAGCCGCGGACCGTGATGCATTGTATTGCACAGCGCATGCCTGCCTGGGTGCCACCTGCCGCATTCAAGGGAGGGTTGCAGGGCTTAGACCTTAGGGGATCAGGGTGTAGGGTATAGGAATTAGGGGTTTAGGGTTTAGTGTTTAGAGTTTAGCTTGCATACTGCTAATGCAGAAGGGAAAGAGATGGACAAGGGGAAGGTATGGACTGCGTAAGGCACACTGCAGTTTGTGGATTGGCACGTGCAAATAACAGAAAAGCATTACTAAGCCATTCAAAAGAGGAAAGGTGCGCGGTGCGCATGACATGAAAGTGTGGCCAATTTAAGCCGATACACTGTTAGCAAAAGTTAGGCAAATATGGGTCTACATTGAACAAAGCCCTACAGGCAAAGGCATCTGAAAAATGGCATGTGGGAGGCCCCTTATGCTGACCAGAGTCAGGACGTAGTCGCGGCCGTCGGCGTCGGCAGCGGCGAACATGCTCTTCTCGAGCGCGGTCCGGCGGGACGCCTCGAAGAGTGGCCCTCGCAGCGTGAGCCCCGGCTGCTGTCGCAGGAAGCACCGCGCCGTGAACCCCTCAGCCTCCCACGCCTCCTCCAAGCTGTGCTCCTGTTATGGTCACAACAGTATGAACATAATATCACTAACATACTTCGAAGGATACTATGATTATAGTTCTTGTGTGCTGTTTCGCTTGGTCGCTCACCAGACACTATCACTTAGAAATTGCTGCAACCTGGAGTACACCAACTTGCCCACATGCAAGCTCACAACACATTTTTCATATGTTGGTTTAGGGTTTAGGTTTAGTTTTTACGATATAGGTCTTCTAAAGATCTAGGTCTTGTTCTTGAGGTCAGGCTTGAGATTGAGGGTGAGGCACTTGCCCGGTAGCAACTCATGCAGACGCGCGCGAGCGTCTGGATGCCGTGCTGCGGCAGGCGCAGGCGCTGCGCCGCGCAGGCGTGGCAGAAGACGCCACCGCAGGCGCGGCAGTGGTGCCGCCGCGTCACCAGCCCAAAGCGCACCTGATTAAGATGGTGACGCCTAACATATTTCAATATAAACTGGCCAATTGCGCGAACAACCGGGCTTGGACCCGTGGATGGTGGATCTACAATCCACTGCCTTAACTCCGTGTCCGAGACCCGGGGAGAGCCCACTAAGGCTGAAGCTAGCCAGCCCCCAATTCATGACTTTGTGTTTATCAATAATTGTGGTCTGGAGGGCATGCCAGGTTCGGGTTTAGGGTTGACGGATTAGGGTTAGGTTTCAGGTTCAGGGTTAGGGTTTGAGGGTCTATGGGTTCAGGGGTTAGAGTCGCTAAGGCCTTGGGGCATCCACTTGGGGCACCCAAGTGGACCGGCAACTGACAGAGGCCACAAACGCTGACAGTCCTCTGGTAGCGGCCATCGAGCATTGGCTTGGTAACAGAAAGTGAGACGGCGAGGCAGCCAACTTTGCCGTTAATTTAACGGCCGCCATGGCAAGCGGCGGCGGCGGCGCTGGAGATGAGATCAAGGTTCGAACCCCGCAGAGGCCGCAGGCGGCGACGTCGCCGTCGGGGACCCACGGCGGCGGCCGCGGCCCGCCGTCTGCCATGCCGCCGCCGCCGCCGCCGCCTCCGCCGCCACTGC
>WELB01000211.1:120720-136076 GCA_009602725.1 Spirogloea muscicola
GCGGCGCGCCGGCCCCCTCCCTCCCTCCCTCGCCCTTTCCCTCCCTCCCTTTCCCTCTTCCTCTCCCCTCCCCCTCCCCCTCCCTCTTCCTCTCTCTCCAACTTGCTCTTTCTCTTCCCTGCTCCCTCCCCGCTCCACATATTCTGTTCCCTTCCTCCCTCCATGAGCTTCCTCCTCAATCCGAACCCCTACCTTCTGTCGAACAGGACATGCTGAGGATGTACGATGAGGTGCTATCAGGCGGGTGGCCCAATGGTGGTGTGGACCTGCTCATATGCAGCGGCAGTGGCGGCGCCGGTGACCCACTGCTCCACCTCACGCTCCGCAGCGTGGAGCTCCTCTGGCCAGCCGGCCTTGGCGATGTTGTGCTCGTGCTCGACGCTGCCGTGGGTCCAGCAGCAGCCGCTGCGCACCTCGACGAGCTTCCGGCAGTCACCAAGGTCGTGTACGGCGGCGCCAACGACCGCGCGACGCTTTGGGCGGACAACTTCACGACCGCATCGTACGTGGCAGTGATGCCACCGGGCGCAGTGCTGGCCACCAAGGTCTCGCCGGCGCTGCTCTTCGACGCTGCTCACAAACCTTACATCATTGGTAAACCCTAGACCCTAAACACCTGAACCCTAAACATAACCCTAGACCCTAACCAGTGCCCACAAGCCTGATCATAAAGCTCAGCGTGAGAATTTGAGTAGCTGAGTGCCATGACCACTGCAATTACAACCGCCAAGCCGTGCAGCGGACCGCCAGCTGAGCCGCAGCCGGCGGTGACGGCGGTGCTCGTTGGCAGGGCACCCGACGCGTGAGGCCGAGCGGTGGCGGCCACCGGTGGAGGCGCTCCTTGGGGCTGGCCAGTTCCGCGCCAACTTCGGCGTCACGCTGCCACTCGTCCTCCCTCGCGCCACACTGCCCCGCTTCCGCGCCCACGTTGCCGGCCTCGCCGGCACCGGCTTCAGCGCCGCACTCGCCGCTGGTGGTGGGGACGCCCTCGGTGCGTGTGGCATCCGCGTGCTGCTTGGCAACTACCTCTGGCACTACTTCCACAAAGAGGTGCGAAACCCAAACCTCTTACCTGAGAATCTGTCATTGTAAAATCTCTACTACTGTTAGTAGTCGAACCACTTCAGCTTACGCTTGCCTCAACAAGCTTGCCTCATCTACTAATGGTCGCTGTAGACTTTCTCATGTCATCTCCACCTCTCTTAACAGCCTGTTCTTGTCACTGTTATTGTCAATACCATTTCCTCTCCACACTGTTTCTCTATCTTTTCGTCGAACCATGCCCCCACATTGTCTCCACCTGCGCTTCTCCACCTTGCCAAGCCGCAGACCACCCACCTCCGCCACCGCTCCGCATGCTCCCCTCCTCCATCCTTTGTTCCCTCACTTGTTGACGTGCATCAATGGCTCCTGCCCTCTGATTGCTTGGCAAAATTTGCGGCTGATTTGGCCACAGGTCCACTGGGCGATGCAAGGGTCGGCCAGGCGGCCCGACCATGCACCCCCCATACCGCGCGTCGCACAGGACGTGGTCATCAGCGCACGCTTCCAGGCTCTTGCTGCGGAGGCGGCAAAAGGTGGCAGCGGGCTGGGAGGGGGTGCAACGGCGCACGCTGGTGCTGCGGCAGCGGCGTACATTCACGAGGGCCTCTGCTCGTCATTCCCACCACGCGAGCTGCTCGGCTGCGGCACCGAGGATGGCGAGCCAGGCTTCCAGGGCAGCGTATGGCAGTACGGTGCCTGGATGGACTGGCGCGCCATCGCCACTGGCGAGCCTGCCGCCACAGCACTCTACGATGGCGCTGTTGCTGAGCTTTGGGCGATTTACCGACGAGCCGGCGCCGCCAATGCTGCGCAAGATGTCGGCCGCAGCTTCCCGGGCCATGGCCGCCTTGCGAGCCCAGTGGTACAGCCGCTGGCGACCGAAGAGGATGGCACCGAAAGCGTGGATGGTGATGGCGCCAATGGCGAAGCAGTGTCGTCGGCGATGGCGATGACAGTGGGCGACCAGCGAGCACGGGGCCAGCTGCGCGACAGCGGCCACCTTGGCGCCGGCCGTGCTCAGGCCCGCACCACCGAGCCCCTCTGGCAAGCCCAGATCCGCCAGGGCGGTGGACGCTGGCGATGACAACGCCAACGAGGCGGTGGTGGAGTCCACTTGGTGCCGTCCGCAGCCATCAGCCCCAGGCCTGGGAGCTGGCGTAGTTCACGACCAGCTTGCCATCGACGGCAAAGTTCTGCGGCAAGGATGCGGCAGCGGCGGGAGCCGTCAGAGTCGGCTGGGCTGGGCAGCAGCGATGGCAATGACAACGGCGGCGGCAGCGGCAGGCTGGCAGAGAGCCAAGAGGCCTGCACGTTGAAGAGGTCGGCGATGAGCTCGTCGGGGCTTGGCGCGAACGCGCTGTTCACGTACACGAACTGCCAGCCACGCCGCCGCCGCTGCGAGCGCTGACGTCAGCCGCTCCATACTGATTGTAAAATTCTTGTGTTGCTATGTGCTATGTGCTATGCCATGTGGTATCTGTTAGTACCACGAGACGAGGTGTTGGGTCCAGAGTACAGGTTGTGGGTAAAAGGTTTGAAGGTTAAGGATGCACACTCAAGCTATTACAACGAGACATATTGTTTGCGGTCATATAGAACGTAGGCATTGACTTCTGGCGGCAAGCCGAGCGGGACGCACGAGTGTGTCGCGGTGCAGCTGGCGCAGCAGGAAGTCCACGACCTTGGCGAAGCGCTCACTGGCTGCAATCTGCGGCCAATTGGCGGGCGCATAGCCAACATGCATGTGCTTAAGGGTTTACCTCCATGAATGAGACTAGCTGGCCTCGACTCAGGTAAGGCGGCACAGCGCTGCGCCCACCATAGCCATGCACTTTGGGCAGAGCGAGCAGCCCAATTGGCCGCCAGCCACAACAGCGGAGCCGGCGGCACGGCAAGCGGCGGGCGGCGCTGCCCGCCGCAGCGCGAGCAGCTGTCGCGGCGCTGAGAGCGTTGACCTCATTAGGGTTAGGGTTGAGGAAATGAGGGCTTCTGGGCTTTAGGAACTTAGGGTTTGGAATTTAGGGTTTAAATTTAGGGTTGCCCGATCGTGGCCGGGGCGCGTACCTTGAACTTGGCCTGCTTCAGGATGGGCGCATCGCCGGTGGCGCGGAACAGGATCACGACTGCGGCGGCGCGGTGGCGGCGGCGGCGGCGGACGGAGCGGGGAGCAGGGCCAACGGCGGGCGCGTCATCCCCCGAAAACGCGGCGGGGCATCCGGCGAACAAGGCTGGGCCAGCGGCGCCGCGCCGCACCTTTCTGTGCAGGGCCGGCCGCTGCCGGGCTGTTGGCTGCGGCGGTGGCGACGGCGGCGGCGGCGGTGGCGCTGCCGTGTGGGGGGAGAAGAGTGATGTGGCCACCGCCAGTAGGTCTCGGGACGTCCATGCCACCCCGGTGGTTGAGGTGGGGAGATCAAACGGACAGCGCAGCTTCGTCAAAAGCGGGCTCGGTCAAACCCCTGCTACGTCAAATCGGACCGCCTCCTGCGGCGTTTGATCTGCCGCGTCCATCTCCGCCGCCGTCGAGGCCACCCCCACCCCCCCCTGCTCGGGAGCAGTTTTAGGCCACCCAGCGGAAGGTTCCTAGGGGTGAGACTCGTGGCGCGCGCTGGGCCCCCGCCTCTCACGAAACCCCCAAATCCCAAACCCTGCGCATGACGTCCTCCGCCCAGCTGCCCTTCCTCCAAACCGTTGCAACCGAGGGTCCGCTTCCGAGTGGCGGGCCACTCTCTCATGTACGAGATGCTGCGAAAGTAAGCTCTTCCGAAGAAGCTCTGCCATAGAAGCTCTTTCGAAGGAGGCGCGGGCTGGGAAGGGCCAGCTCTAACGGGAAGACAGCAGGGGGAAGGACGGAGGGGCCCGAAAGCGCAAACACAACCGCCCGATGAGAGCATAGCGACGACGGCATGGGCCGTGGGCTGCTCATTTTCCTGGTCAACAGTCGCAAGTCGAGATGAGTAGCAGCCAGAAAAAGGGTCTTCAATAGCAGGCATGGCTGTGTGGGCAAGCCCAAAGAGTGGACAAGGTTCAAAAGGGCCGGAGATTGCAAGCGAGGACGATGCCAGGCCGCGGCCCGGCGCCGACGGGCGCGGCGATGGCTCCACCGCCGGTGCGCTCCCACCCCACCGTCCGCTCCTCGTCCGTGGCAGCGGTGGCGAGCCCCTCGCGGCACTCGGCTCGCATGCCGCCGCCGCAGGCGGCGCCAGTTGCGCCGCCGCAAGCGCCTGTCGCAATTCCGCTCTTACACCTCGCTCCATAAATCGACGACACAGATCGTCCATTGTACACTGCTGCGATATCGATTACTCTCGCACTCGCGCGGGGCTTGCCCGTTACCGCAGTCTCGGTCCAATTCGATGGCAGAGACCGCCGCTGCTCTGGCGGGGCCGACCATTGCTCCTGCTGTAGCTGTGCGGAGGTCCATGTCCAGGGCGCCAGGCTCTCGAGATTGTGCGGAAGCCGCACCGTAGACGTCGTTGCCAGCGTTGGACCGCCTAGCCATGGCCCTGACTTCGTGGTCGTCGTCGTCGCCGTGGCATGGCACAGGCGGCTACCAGATTCCAGACGAGTGGCGGCGCGACGAAGATGGCGCTGCTCCTGCCTCTGCCGCTGTGCCGGAGCTCGCCGGCGACCGGCCGCCGCTGCCCCGCCCGTCCAGCCTCGTCGACTGGGAGCTCCTGTCGTTCTCCGAGGTCCACTGCCTGCTGCCTCCCGTCTCACTTTCTGAGCGGTGGCTGTCACGACCGCCATCTCTGCAACGCCAGGAGATAGAGCAGCTCCTGATGTAAACTGCTCGAAATTGCGTGGGGCACAACATGGCCAGGCGGCAAGCTCTCCAGCCGAGGAGGACATTGGCGACGCCTACGAGCTGGAGGAGCCACACCAGCAACCGCTTATGGACATTGGAGCCGACAGGTTGCTGGATGGCGTGCCTTACCATTGGCTTGATACAACTTAATTGTGTCCGCCTCTGCATGCCTGCATGCACTGCATCCTTGACAGCGTGGGCGCCGGAGAGTGGTGCACATCAACGCTTGGTGATAATATGAGCTGGGAATGACTTAGTTAACATGTCGACCTTGCTTATCTAGCTCATGTACTTTTGGCTATATGCAGTTACCTGCCATTTCCTTTCTTTCAGCACCTCGGTCTTGGGCACTACGCATGCATGCTCTTGTTCGGCCTTACCCTCAGCATGCTGAATATGGTGCTGAGCTAACGCTGGCGCTCTCCTTGTGGGGTCCTGCGCCGGCGGGTTAGCACAGCATGATGTCGGCGGGTGGCCTGGAGGACAGCCTGCTGGATGCGCACTACTTTGCGTCCGACCACAAGCTTACGATGCCGCTGCCGTCGCCGCGTGGCGGGGGCGTGGTGTTGCCAAATCTCACCCCTGTGCCTTCTTCGGCCAGCCTTCTGGGGACAAGCGACGGCGGCAGCGGCGGCAGTGGTGGCGCTGGCAGTGGCAATGACGCCACAGCAGCTGCTGCAGATGGAGGTGGTGGCGATGACGTCCCAGACATGGTCACGACTTGGCAGCGCGGCGTGGGCGGTGTACATGACGAGCTGCTCTTTCCTGCTTCAGTCACCGATGACTCTGCCTCCGCGGCTAACACTGCTGGCGCCGGTGGCTTGCTCCCGCTGGCAACGGCAACGCCGCCTCAACTGCTGCCGCCGGCCTGCCGTCCCAAGTCGCCACCGCACTCGTTCAGCGTTGGTGGCGGCTTCTCCAGCATCTTAGATGACGAGCCCGGCGGTGGCGGCGTCGAGAGCCTCGTGACGCTTGGCAGCAAGAAGTCCGTGCGTGGCGCAGCCACGCACCTTGGCTTCAGCACCTACCTTGGCGAGAGCCTGGGCGAGGAAGTGTGGCGCATGCCCGGCTTGCACGGTCATGGCTATGGTGGCGCGCCGGGCCTGGCGGCATTCCAACCAGACGCAGTGCTCGGCTCTGGCGGCATTGGCGGGGCCGGTAGCGGCGGCTTGCGTGGCCTCGACGGCGGGGGCGTGGATAGCGGCCACGTTTTGCGCCTCGGTAGCTCGCCGCCAGTCGCCCCGGCCGCTGTTCAGAAGGTCATCGATGCCAGGCAGCGATTGGCTGCCGCCGATCAAGGCAGCATGTCGCTGGCGCCATCACAGCAGAGGGCCTTGCGAGGACTCGGCGGCAGTGGCGTTGGTGGTGATGCTGCTCAGGTGCAGGCGTCGCCAGTGTCTGCTCTGCATGCGGAGGACTGCTGCACAAACGCAGCGCTTGCCGGCCTCGCCGCCTGCCCCTCCTGCAGCCTGGGTTCATCTTACTCAGTGGTCGCAGGTGCCGTTGCCACCCCCCTGCACTGAACGCCAGAATGCACAATTATGCATGTCACCAATTTGCTACAAAAGAGCAGATGTAGCATTGCTTATAAGCAGGCGATACTATTACCTTAATTGAGGCATGATCTTTAGAAATGATCAAACTGAGACAGACACCGATAGATCAAGATCTCTCATACCAAGTGTGTGTATTAGATTAAAGGATTCAATGACCTGCTATGTAGGCACTGACTTATGGTAAACCATTCTCACTATCTCTGCTGTTGCCTCTGTGCTTGCGCCCCCAGGTGCGTCGCCAGGCACGGGCTTTGCGGGCTTGCACCACGGCCTTTATCAGGGCTCATTTGGGTATAGCGCAAAGCCATCGGAGGAAGAGAAGCAAGACCACGACGATGGCAGCCGGTGGTCACTGGGCGGGGGCTCCGCCGGCATAGGCAGCTTGGGTTCGTCGTTCTCGGACGCTGATGAGGGAGCCGAGTTGGTAATGGCTGAGGACATGAACGCCGCCGCCGTCTTTGGCAGCGGCAAGGGCGACAGTGTCGGTGGCAGCGGCATTGCTGCTGAAGCGGTCAAGCAATCTAGCCAGCAGCCAGCTGCCACACCTGACAGCCAGAAGCAGATCAGTGGGCCGAGGTCTGTCGCTGGTGACAAGGGTGCGGAGAAGCGGAAGCTGGCCGGGGCGAAGTCCACTGCAGCCTGGCCTCTCTGCGAGGCCTGGTGGAGCAGGTGCAGTGGCCATCGCGACGCCTGACCTAGTGGTTCTGACGCTATTATGGTGGTAATGCTTGAGACAACGCCGACGCCGACAATAAGCACTGCGTGCCTGACGCTGCTGCTGACACTGGCGGTGGCGCTAACTCTGCCGGCGGTCTTGCAGGAAGACATTGCTGCTCGTGCGGCGGCTGCAGGCGCTGGTGGAGGGCCAGGCAACGGCCATCTGGTCAGTGGCGCTCACGGCTGCGGTGATGACACTCATGCTCCTGGCGCAGCGCTGGCACCGCGAGCGTATCGTTGCACGCAATTTGCGCCTGCAGCTCGCCAAGCGCGACGAGGTAGAGCCCTCTCGCCTGCTGCCCTGCTTGCCCCACCACCATTGACCTAGTGGGCAGTCAGAAGGGCAGCAGTCATTGCTTGTCATTGGTATGTGATATTCGGATTAGAGGCTCTCAACTTTACTGAGTTGCGGTCATTGGTATGTGATATTCGGATCAGAGGCTCTCAAGTTTACTGAGTTGCGGCAGCCGCATGCATGCGCTAGCAATATGAGACGTTGCTTAACTGCAGTGCCTGCTACTGGTGCAGAGGATTGGGCAGCTGATGCTGCAGGTAGCGCGGCTCAAGGAGGCGCTGTCAGCACGCAAGAAGGTCCCCATCCTGCGCGCCAGCGGGTCCTACGGGAACCTGGTGTGAATGGGATCGAGCTCGCAGCTGGCCCCCACAACCGACGACCCTACTGTGGCAGACAGGCGGGCACAGTTTGCAACTCTGTACAGGCGCTGCAAGGCTAGCATGGGCAATGGCGTCGCCGCCACTGCTGCAGCCCGCCGACAACAAGATGATGATGAAAAGATTTAGGTGTCAATAGGTCGTGAAGCAGATGCTGCTCAGTCTGGCTTGTGAGCTTTCATGACCTGGCAACGTCACATATTGCCAGCCGGCCGCAAGGGCAGGGTGGCTGTACTCTCAATCACATTTTTTAAATTGTCTGTACATAATAGCCGAAGTAGCGGCAACCTTTTCCAAGCTGGCGCAGTGCGCCCTTCTGGCGATCCAGCAAACTCGTACATTGCAACTAGATGACATGCAGATGCAGAGCCACTCCCTTGCTATGGGCGGCATGAGCTGCTTTTGTACTGAGCCTTCTGTGTTTGTTGACGGCACTGCCTGCGCGACAGTTTATGCATCGAAACCTTGGCATGCAATCTCTGGGGAAGGGGAGTGGGGGTGAATGTCCAAATTGCAGACCTTTTGGAAAGTAACATTGTGCTCTTTGCGTCTTCCAGCCCTTCCATGACTTGTACAGTCCCCTGGGCTGGCCTCTCACAGCCATTGCCTTACAATAGATTAGCTGATTCGTTTGCCCCTTCCGCCCTTCTTCATTTTTTGACTGGCCTCTCACAGCCATTGCCTTACCAGTGGAAGAGCTGTTTCTTTCTGAAGGTGGAGGGAGGGAAGAGGGTGGGCACCACACCCTGCAATCCACCCTTCCTTCAGATGCTTGGCTTGTAGAAGCCAGCCTATCAATTATGCACATGTAGGGTAAATATTGGTCATAGCATTGACTTAAAATTCAAAGACCCCAATTCAAGTCCTTTGCAGAAGCCTTGGCCTCAAGTCACTCACGCTGAGTCGTGTAGTACATACCGTCAGGTACACATTCTCATATACATCATACATTGGAGCTGACGCCTTGCTTTTACGAATGCTACCTGTCCTGCTTGATAGCAGTGGAATTGGAGCGAATGTCGGCAACAAAGAGGCTGCCAGTGTCGCACCACCCCGCCAGCACATCCACATCCTCCGCCTGCTTCAGCTGATGCTGGTTAGTCCACAGCCACCGCTCAAGCGGATTAAGACGAGAAATGACAGCATGCAGAGGGAGGGCACTGTAAAAACTGACACAAAGACTATGGACTCAGTGCTCAGAGATGGACTGTTGCCTGCTGGACCTTCAGCTTGGCAGCATAACTTGCCTTGTAGGTCCACCCATGACTCTTAAGGCAGTCTGTGATAAGCACCTTCTACTGCGCTGTTAGGCTTCTATTAGGCTAATCTTACTACTTTACTATAGCCTTGTGAGCTGAGCAAGTTTGTTGCTATTAGGCACCTTGCTGATGCCGCACCACCTGGAGTCTCCACGGAAGGCGACCTGGTGGACCACACTGCTGCCGGCTCTGGATGTCCACTGCCCGCACACAACCTGGAGCCATGCCAGCAGATTGTGCTCATGATGTAGCAGCAACAGGTATGGCTTGCTAGACGAGTCGCAAAGTGCTGCTTGGTAGGAGGCTTGGTGATCATGCAGTAGGTCGTGTCTGTCTAATTGCAAGCTTGGTGAGAGAGTCAGTCTGAGTCTAGTCGGGACGTTTCTGAAAGTCGACATAGCATTGAAAAGCGAGCAACACGACTGCTCGAATGCAATATTCAGTGATCCTCTTGTCATTTGGTCATTATTGGCATGACTTGGAAGGATATGTAGTGATTGACTGCCAACAGAGAAGACCACAGAGAGCTTGTTCGCTGACCTCGTGGTCAAGGCCGTACACATACACAAGACTGGTGTCAATTGACGAGAAAATCAGGCCAGTGGCCTGCAAGCACATTATTAACAGACAACAAGTACCTTGAGCACTGTATCTGCAAGGAAAACGATGACTGTACAGTACAAGACTTCTTGACCGTAGATGATACGAAATTTGTACCTACAAGTGAGACTTGTGTGAAAGCTAGCAACTCAACAGAGCAGCTGCTTGAGGCAGAGAGAAATGGCATACCGCATACTTGAGGCAGTTCGTCCACCATGAGAGTGGAGTCCACCTAGTACCAAAGTATGTGTTATCAGGAAGAGGGAAGCTTGGATGATAGGAAGAGGCCATGACTAATAGAACAGATCCCACAGCATTTAATTAGTTCTTTCTAATGAAAAAACAGTTTAAGGCTTCAAATTTTGGCTCCAGAACACTCTTTAAGAAAAACAACACTGTTAAGCTTCTTGTGCTAGCCAGGAAATAATGGCGAGCAAGATAAAATAGTGCTGTTGAGCAGCCAGCCATGAGAGGCTTGTTGCTGAGCTGGGTTGCTTGCCTCCGGACATCAAAGACCACTGCGACCCGGTCGGCACCGGCCACACCGACAACCGCCGATGCGCCGCGTGAGGTGGCATCAGCAGCGTACAGTGGGCCCTGCACAAAGCCGCTGAGGATGCGGTGCATGCAGCCGCATCTCTCCGACGCTCTCGTGTCCCAGATGCTTACCTGAGTTGAAGCACCAGCTTAAAGGGCTTATACAGTGTATTAGCTCGGCTTGGCATCCCTTCGATTGATGTGCAATGCATGTCTTCGCATTTCTTACAGTGTGAAAGAGTCGTGTTGAGGTCTGTAAGGAGGTGGCTCAAGCCGTTCATGTTTGCCACCTCGATAAGTGCCACGTCCATATGGCTAACATTATAAAATGCCAGAGTCTCGTACCTGATTTCCCTCCGTGGCCACCAGCATTGAGGAGGTGCTCAAGCCATCTGAGCTTCTGAGGAATGCCAGCGACGTCGGGCCCTGCAGGCTGGCCGACAGTACCCCAAAGTCAGGCAGGCCTCCATTTCATCTTACATCAGATTGAGCTATTTGTACAGTCCTATAATCTTATGGTTCTTCATGCTGCAAGGCACCTCATGATGATAAGGGCATCACTGTCAGTACCACAACCCGTCAATAATGTAAGCAACATGGACAGGTCAGTGCACAATAGCAGATGCATGAGTTGCTGGAGTGTCATGATTGATCCTGGCTAGGATCTGAGGGCTTCCACCGGGGTGTCTATGTTGTCATCGTCAGGTGTACAAAAGCCGCACAATTTTCGCAGCGACTTGCTTAAGGTCTAGACTTTGGGTTATGAGGCTTGGGCATGATAGTCAAAGTCGAGGTTAAGGTGTTGGGCTATGGCGATATGCACACGTGTGCATCGTGCGAACATGACGGCCGTTGTCGTACAGGTCAAGGCTCCTCAAGAAGGAACGTGCAGCCACCACCTGCAGCACATAGACCACCGCCGCATGTTGACCACTTCCGCACTTCAGCTCTTAAAACTTGATGAATGCTGCAGCATTGTGTGAAGCTGCAACACTAATTCTTGAGGCAACCATATGTGAAGAAGATTTTTGGTGCTCTGCCAAGGTCTGAAGAGCTCAGGATTTTCACAGTCTCTCATCACCAGCATTAAGATTTTCACGGCCGAAATCCAGAGCAGGGTCTACGATTTGGTGTTCTGTATCCATGCAGTCGAGGCCAAGGTCTAAGAGGGTCCCATTAAGAGCATAACGTGTCCAAATTAAGGTCAATTAGTAGAGGTGGGATATAGGCTTTGAGCAACTCTGTGCCGGGCGCTGTCACCTTCTGGAGGTCATCTGGGTCGAATGCGAGGCCAGCCCAGCCACCCTCGTGCGGCGCCGCTGGCGCAGGAGGGCCGGCAGCATATGACGGCTCCTCGACCATCCAAGCTGCGCCCATGTCTCGATCTGCAGCAACAAGGACAACCTCGCAGGCTTATAACATGCCACAGAGTTGGTCCTCAGGCGTCGCATGCAAATGCTTGCACATAAGGATAGCGTTCGGGGTGGAGAAGTAATATTGAAGTGCACGATGAATTTACATTTCAAGCTGCATACCTAGCTAATGGCGGCGCCGGATGCGCCTTGCTCGTGAGCGGGTAAGTTGTCGGCCTCAGCGCACCTGCTGAGAGTGGCGGCACCTTGCAAACCGCCAGGTGACCAAACGAGTCGATGGATCCCAGCAACGCCCCGCCGCCTGGCAATGCTCGCTGCTACACACGCTGTCAGCCAGGCCCACAAGACCCTCATTGTCGGGCAACTCCCAGTTGAGCTGCACAGGTGCAGCATGCACTCCTACCTGCCAACTCTGCCAGCCTCAAGCTCTGCACTTCGTGGCGGTGGCGCGCGCCGCCCACAATAACTGAGTCCCCCACCTGCACAGCACTCAAGCTCGATGCCGCATCCTTAAGTCCGCGTCTACTGTGTCGCATGGTGACCGAGTGAGCACTACTTAAAGTCTACCCGAGGCTTGCTTTCAGAAAGCGAAGCTGAGGGCAACCTGCGGGACAGCAACAGCTGACCTGCACGTCAGATGGGATGGCAAGGCCGCTCTTGCCGACGCGTACGGTGCCGCCGCCGCCGCCGCCCAGAGGCACCTGTGCTGCAGCAGCCATAGTGGTTCTTATTGCCAAGCCGGCGTTCTTACATCGTTGGCAAGCGCAGGCCCTCCATTGGGGTTCCTATGGCTGCGGAGTTGCTGGTGCTACTCGCCGCCGACCATGGCGTAGGTGGAGACGCTGGCCCTTCCAGAAGCTGAACACTCAGGAAATTGCTAATACAACTGTGTTACTAGAGCCGGGGGTCATCAGGGTTAGACCGAGTAAGGACTAGGACTGCAGTTTAGGGTTCTGAATTCATATATTGGGTTAGGGTTTAGGGCTGAGGTGCGTGGACTCCTGATCTGCACCAAACACCATGTTGATTGATATGGGTTTACGAGTTTCTACAATCATCGTAGTATTGCACTGATGGGGTGCCAGAGTTCGAGGTCAGGAGCTGCAGCATGCCCACTTTTGGGGTCAGGGGTTTGGGGTTTAGGGTCTAGGGTTTAAAGTTTAGGGTCAAGGGTCGTGGGCAAGTTACCTCCACACGGTGCACCTTTGGGCCGCTAGCAATGTAGGCGGCCACGCTGCAGCCGCCCTCCACCGCCTGCACGCCACCATGCGCCGAAATCCAAGTGGCGTGGCCGCCGCCTGCCGCATTTAAGTGACGAACTCGACGCGAGGACCTTTAGGTTCACTACTGTGGCGCCGCTGCCTGTATTGCCGCCTGAGCTCACCTGCACGGCGGCCCGGCAGCCATGGGGGCTGCCGGGGGAGGCCTCGCCTCCAGCAGCGAGGCCGGCGATGCGCGCCTTGACCAGTTCCGTGGCGGCGACCACAGTTGCGTGCTGCGCCGCAGCCGCCTGAGGCCTGCCAAGTTCCTCCGGCATTGTCACAACTCGTGCTGACGTGCCGCTGCACGACAGCCCCACTAACTGCCTGAGTCGTAGCAACTTCGAAGATTGGAGGATTGACAGACTCAGGCTTGACTGCGGCTGCTGCAGGCTATGGCTACTGTGTCAGTCTTGCAAGTGCTGCTCCACCTGGGGACCAAAAAGTGAAGACAAGATTATGCTTCGCATGCATGGGCCAACACAAATGTGCACCACAGCTTACAAAGTGACAGAAATGACAGATGCTGTAGAGGGTTGGTGCTTCAGGCTGTGGAAAGGCAAATTTCCATTCTGGTGAAAGTTCAGTATTAGGCCATGGCTGCCTTTCAAGATTGCCGGCAAGCCGACCAATTGTGAGCAATCATGGTGCACTTTCGTTTGTCTGTACATTGCGAGCTCCGCGGATGGAGGGCTGCAAGAGGCAAGAAGAGATGGAGGAGAGGAGGGAGGGAGGAGAGGGAGCCATGGACTATGTGTTGGCGCAGGCGGCCAGCGCTGTGGTCGAAGCCCTGGCTTCAACTGTCATTCCTCGCTAACAGATAGGTGCATTAAAACATGCCCAGCGGAGGCTAGCGCGCGGCCCGGCGTAAGCGCCGATGGCCGAATTGCCAGCGAGGGGCTGCTCTCTAGCACCATGCTGGCGCCGCCGCCCGCTTGTAGTGCTGGCGGCATGCTAAGAAGCGGCGTGTTCTCCGAGGTTGGCGGTGGCGCATCGTGAGCATCGCGCTTGCAGACGGGGCAGAAGGGCCGCCGTGTCGTTAGCCACTGATCGATGCACGGCACGTGGAACTCTGCAGGCGAATGATTGGGGACAGTAAGCGGGACGTCACGGAGGCGCCACAGAATGTCCAGTAGCAACAAGCTCTGGCGCCAGGCAACATACTGGCCGTCACAGAAGCATGACCAAAGGGCCATGCTCAGCTACAATCTGACGTTGCAGATTACGGAGACTACTGTTTGAATGTTTTGGGATGTAATCACAAGGAAAAGTTGGAGAGCTTACCGTGTACACAGGGGAGGACGCGGATCTTCTCGCCCGGCTCATAGTCCTCTAGGCAAATGGCACACGTCTCAGATGTGCCGCCGTGGCCACCGGCAACATTGACGCCGCACTTGAATGTGAAGCTGGGCAGCGCCTTAACCTCGGACGCGCTCATGCCCAGGGCCTCTCGCAGGAGGATGAGGCGAGAGCCGATGCGCCGCAGCTGGTGACGGCGCACAAAGAAGAAGGTGGCGAGGACGGCGGAGACTGCCAGCAGCGACACGAACGACACGGCGAGCACCGACCAGGCCGCCGACTCGAACGTCGGCGCGATGTAGCAGATGGTGCCGGGGATCTCAGACAGCATGAGGAGCTCCTCGCCGCTCTCGTTGGTCACGAAAACCGCCGGAATGAACCCCGGCCGCCGGCCAGACACTGCGTGGCGGCAGCAATAGAGGCAAAAAAATACATAAGAATTCACAGTCAGTACTGAAGCCGGCAGCAATTGCATAACACAGAAGCTTTCACTCGAGTCTAAACACAGACACCTTTGGCTCCTCAGCTGCCGCAGCCTCTGGCTTGTGCCGGCATGCCTTTGTGGGTGGCAGCCAAGAACTTGGGATGAGGGCGTCACAAGATACAGCCAGCAGCTCGAGTCTCATCGCTATGGGCCAAGGCATGTACAAACGACTCACTGGTGATAAGCTCGCGGCCGAGGTCGTTGTTGAAGACAATGACGGCGGAGAAGCCGGCCTGCTGCGCATGCTGGACCTTGACGTCGAAGAGGCAGCCACCGCGCTCGATGAGCGCGAAGGCGTGCTCGCCGCCGGCCGGCGCGCTGGCCAGCGGCGCGCAGCCGTCGAGCGGCTCCACTTTGTGCAGCACGCCCTTGATGCCCTCCGGCGGCAGCACCCCGCCTGCGCAACGCAGCGAACTTAGATTTAGGCAAGCTAAAGTATGTTAAGGTAAATTATTACGCATGGCACCAAGCGGCTGGCCCGTCGTCGTTCTTCGCCGGCAAGCTGAGCAGCGGAGGCGGCGGCAATAGTGGCCGCGGCGACGGCGGCGGCGGCGGCGGCGGCGGCGGCGACGGCGGCGTGGTGAGGGGCCCGTTGCCAACCGAAGGCGGCGTCTGCGTCGGCGTAGAAGTTGGTGACGTTGTCCGGCGTGGCGATGAAGACGGTGCCGGCGCCGCCGGTGGCCAGGAAAGCCAACAGCGTGGCGCCGAGGAGCACGCCGCCGCCCTTGGCGCCGCCGCCGCGGCCGCCGCC
>WELB01000211.1:138097-156545 GCA_009602725.1 Spirogloea muscicola
CGAGGACCACTGACCCCCGTAACACCCGTGGATGTCCATGGCCAGGGGGTAAAAGGTATCACCCGCCGGGTGGTCCTTGTACTTGTTCAACTTCTTCTGTTCGGCCACCTTCACAGCATAGCCGGTCTCAGAAGTAATGGGGCCCTTCGTCCGGAAGCTGTCGGTTAGGACGACGTCCATGAGGAGCCGCTTGCCACCTCCCAGGGGGACGCCAACCAGATCGACACGCCTCGTCCGAGGGACCCCATTGCGGAGCTGGACGGGCATCACCATGAGGGAGCTCCGCGCGGGCCCTGGGTGCTGGCGCCGCAGTGTGAACGCACCCCCGCCCCTTGTCCGACGTGGACACCAAACCACGCATCCCATTGGCTTAGAAATGGGCACACGCCTTTCAAACCAGGTGCCACGTGGAAAAGTCCCGGCCCGATAGCAGCCTGCCACGCGGCAGCCGCTGTAGAGCCCCTCATCTCCCCCGCTCCCTCCCTCCTCTCGCCCCCCCCCCCCCACCTCCATCCTCTCAGCGCCGTCCAACTGCCGCCACTCGATCCAGGCGCCGCTGCCACCGCCGCCGCCGCCGCCGCCGCCGCCGCCGCCGCCGCGATTTGCGCTTTGGCGGATTAGAGCTGCCTTGCGCTTCGCGTCCCGCCGCAGGACAGCCTCCCGCCGCCGGCGTCGCGGCCGCGCGGCTCCGGGAGCTCCGGATCCCCGACAATGGTCGGCGCCGCCCTCGCTGCCGGGAGGGCGATCTGCCTGCCGACGGCGCGGCCGCTCGTCGGGGCCGCCGCCGCCGCGCAGCAGGCGCCGCAGGGGAGGCGGCTGCTCGCCGACGCGCTCGGCTCTGGCAGGCCAGCACCGCTGGCGTCCTTCAGCCGCTGCCTGATCATTGAGCCGGAACATGAGCTAAACGATGCTCGTTACGGATGCCCGTCGTGGCCAGCTCCGCCAATGCAGGGCCGCTGCTGATTCGAACCACTCACCTCTGCGCCCTGGTCTTATCCTCAGATCGTCGGCCGGCCACCTGGCCGCCAGGACCACCGCGCCCTCGCTGCCGGCGCTGCCCGCGCGGCGCGTGAGGGCCATGGCGTCCCTGGCCGTCGACGTCAAGGACCGCAATGGCGGACTTGCTGGTAGGTCGGGCTTCCTGGCCCCACTTGTGTGGGTAGTGCAAGTAGCACATGCTATGGACAGTGTTGCTCGCAAATTGGAATGCTTAAGTTCATTGCTACAAGGATCCAGTTAGTCTGGTGAGCGTTTAGTCACAGAGTTCCTGTCACTTGAGCATCCCAACTGTCTGCCGAGGGCAAGTGGATTCAGCATCAACGCGATGCAGTAATCTACTTGCAGAGGAATTGCTCTGAGCCGAGGAGATTGTGCTAGATTGCTGCTGAGGTGTGAGCATTGCACCGTCCAGTGGGTGCAGGGGCGCCGCCTTTGACAGACGCGAAGGCGCTGATAGACAGCGTGGAGACCTTCCTTTTTGACTGCGATGGTCAGTGCCTGATCAATTGCTACTTTAGGATCAAGACAAGGTTCCCAACCTCTTGCAGACATAGGCTTTGAGTGCGAAGGCTGGCCATCAAGCACTGTGAATTGAGCTGCCATATCGACCTCATCCACTGAAGGGCTACATTCGAAGTTGCCCTGAGACCTACCAGCGTGCATGCCGATGGCTTGTCAGGTGTTATCTGGAAAGGCGACAAGCTGATTGAAGGGGTACCTGAGACTCTCGACTTCCTGCGATCCCAGGTCTTGCGCGCTTTAAGCGTCTAAGGAACTCTTAGTCTTGTCCTTCCCATGAGGCATTGCTGCCTACTTGCGGCAAAGGAATGGCAGATCACATCAGCTCTTGAGCTGCGCGAAGGAGTCTGAACCCATGTGACTCAATCAGCAGCAACACATTATGAACAGAAACTGCTCAGGCCTGACTTGAGACCTGCAATCGCGCCGTACTTGAATTCATCAATCATATCATTCTCTACGTTGGGCTGGTCTGACTTGCATTGATCACCTGCAGGGCAAGCGGCTCATTTTTGTGACTAATAACTCCACCAAGTCCCGTGAGCAGTATGGCAAGAAGTTCAAGACTCTTGGCCTGAATGTGACAAAAGTAAGTCATTGTATGTATGCTTGTAGTATGGTACTTGCTCTATTAGTCCTAGGCGTTATTTAGGAGGGCTGGCGGGGCTCAGGTACAACTCTGTTCTGCTGATTGTCCAGGAGGAGATTTTTGCATCGTCCTTTGCTGCAGCTGCATACCTGAAGTTTAAAGACTTTCCAGCAGACAAGAAGGCAAGAGCCCCAATCTGCTTGCACGTCAAACTTCCTGCAGCAGCAGTACTCTGCTGCAATGTTTTGGCCTCTACTGGAGATCAGCACTAGCTCGTAAAAGCATCCCCACGAATTGCAGTGAAGTTGCAGTGAAGTCTGTGGCATGGCAAAGTGATCGAGCGGGCACGCATGGAGACCAGAAGTCTGCACCGGCTGTTTGAAGTACTTATATTCTGCCTATGTAGCAGGTGTATGTCGTGGGTGAAGCTGGCATCCAGCTTGAACTGGATCTCGCTGGAATCACCCATATTGGGGGACCAGTGAGCCTCTAACTTGGACTGTGCCTGACAATCATGTCTCCCAGCAGATGACATAATTTGGCAGTGCATGTTTCCTTCAAGTTTTAAGTGTATGCTTTTGTTGCTAAGGTAAACTGGGTGAGTTCGTGGACAGCCTACCACCTCAGCATGTCTGGAACTGCTGAATAGCAGCTTCTTGACACTGTATACTAATCAAGGAGGACAACTGAAGATTCCAGTTTCTGTTGCTTATTGCAGGAAGACGGCACAAAGGCCATAGATCTTGCACCTGGCAAGTACATGGAGCATGACGAAGATGTATGAGCTACCGATAGCCTAAAGTCAGGCTAACATTTTGGATCTGGCTGTTATCGTACTTTCATACACGTGCTGAAAAGTTTCTACCACATCACACTGATCCCACGCTTTGGCACTGGACAGTACACAGTAGGAGCTGTGAGGAGTAAACTCTACTCTCACTATTGTGCCGAAAGTGCTTTGGTCGCTTTCAACTTATCATTCAAGCTGTTGCAATGCAGGTTGCTGCTGTTGTGGTCGGCTTTGACAGGAACATCAATTACTACAAATTGCAGTAAGGCGGCTGAGTTTGATTTTCTTTCGAGAGCTGAATTCTGTCTTATGAAAATGGTACTGTCAAGTTACTTACATGGTCCACTTGCATTGCACACTCGTACCTGCTCTGCAGTACATTCACTGCAGTACTGAAGCTTTGCACAAAATACTGAGAGTTGTCACGTTTTTGCCCGCCAGGTATGCGACACTCTGCATCAGAGAAAATCCCAACTGTCAGTTTATTGCCACCAACTGTGATGCAGTCACTCATCTCACAGATGCCCAAGAGTGGGCAGGTACTTTCTTTGCACAACATCTATGTATGACAACAGATGTAGCAAAGCTGTCATCACTCCGGCTTAAGATTATCTGTTTCACGCTCACATCACTCGGCTGACTCGATCTACTTCACCCTCTTTCAAGGCAGTATAATAGGTCAGCTGCACTTCAGCTGTTGCTTGACTAGACTCATGTTCCACTCTTAGGTGGGGGTTCCATGGTTGGCGCTATTAGGGGCTCAACAAAGAAGGAGCCCACAGTGGTGGGGAAGCCCTCCACATTCATGATGGACTACCTTGCCAAGGAGTGAGTCACTGCACAATTTGTGTCTCACGTGTCAACCAACTGGTGTTTCTACATACTAATATCATCTGTTCAAAGTTGAAGCACCTTTGGATTACCAGCTTACAGTGTTGGCTTCTCTGGCTGGGCAGGTTTGGCATAAGCAAGTCACAAATCTGCATGGTTGGTGACCGCCTAGACACTGATATTCTCTTTGGTCAGAACGGCGGTTGTCGCACTCTTCTTGTCTTGTCAGGTCAGCCCTTGTTCCATGCAGATGACTGAATCAGATCAAGCACCTTCTTACCACCTATCCCCCCTGCCCTTCCAACCATCTCCTTTACCCTTGGTTTGTGCAATTGACTTACGAGTGTGGGAAGACACTGATTAATGCAAGCAAGCAGGCTATAAGTAGTCCTCGTATTTGGTGCTGCTTGTCCAGGTGTGACTACATTGGATGTCTTGCAAAGTCCAGAGAATCAGGTGCATCCAGAGTTCTACGCAGATGACATTACTGCCTTGCTCAAAGCCAAAACCAAGGTAGCTGCTTGATATTGGACATTTGCAGGAGCACCATCCTTTGATATCTTATTCAGCTTATAGATGCAGTGTCCACCATGATCAATCTCAGTTGACGCAGTGACCTTCTTAGATTGCAAATACAGTATGACCTTGCTCTGCGGAGCTCGCTCACAGAACTGCCCAAGATCAGGGTGCACTGTGCACTCGCCTGCTAATTTAGAGAAGTGACATGTCAACCAAGTTGGGCTCCTGGTTGCAAATTAGAAGAACAGCTTAGCCTGGACATTTCCAAGACTTGTGCCAAGCAATGCACTTTTGTGCCCCCACACTGCCAAGTGCCTGTCAGCTGGGGGCTCAGAGTTAACTCGATGTGGCCTGAGTGTGCAATGCTGACTAGGATCAGGGGGGTGTGCTGATTGGGTGTTCTATGCAGTGGGCTAGGAGCAGCTGCAAAGTCACAGTACAGTACTGCCATGCGAGGCCAGTGTTGGGTATCGCAACTGTAAGGTTGTCACATGGTGATAGCGAAGTGGCAAGAGCAGTCAGCTTGACAGGTCTTTGCAGGTGCCATTTGCCTCAACTTTCAGCACGAGGAAGTCAAGAAGTCAATTTCTATGAGCAGCACCAAGTGCTGGAGGTGCTTACGCTAGCCGCAGGTAGAAGAGTTACTCCGCAGTACCTCCTGTCGCGGCCAACTTAAGGTCTGCGGCCTCACCTTGTTCAGCATTTTGATGGCGCCTTCCTTCGTCACTTGGCTGGCTGGTCCAGGAGAAAATGTCTCTCCCAGTAGAGGGCGATGACTGTGATTAGCCTGTGTTTTCGGCTGAGATGGGCTTGCCAGCTGCATATCTGTCGCTCTTGCAAAGACGAGTTTCGGCCTGTTTGCAGCGTGCTTAGGCTAGTGCCTTGCACCAGAAAGCTGGGCGAGCTCTAGTTGGTGGCAGAAGGGCTCCGTTTCTGGCATCTAGTGTTCATGCATCGATTAGTGACCTTTATGATTTGACCCGTGGTTGTTGAGCGGGTCAATCTGCTGTAGCTTATGTAGATCTTTAGATGTGCTTGCCTTTGTACTTGGCCATTTGGCCTACATTTGTTTTTTATTCACGGAATTTCTCCTGTGTGACGACTCGACCATGGAAGCGATGGGCGATGGTGTGGCGGGCGAGCTGGGTGAGCAGCTCGAGCCACCGAGCGCCCAGCGCCCCATGGGTGTCAAATGCCAAAAGGAAAAACTCATGTTCCCGCGTATGGTCGGCGTACTTGAGCTCTTTAGCCCGAGCGGCGCAGGCTACCGCATACCCAGCCTTGGTGGCACATTGGGCTAGGTGCGAGCGGTCGTATGCGTCGGTGGTCACCACGTCCAGGAGAAGATGTGGCCGCCGGCCTGTGGGGTGGCGACCAGGTCTACGTGACCCCCTTTCGAGAGTGTCCGAGGGAAGGAGCTCCGGAAGGAGCTCGTGGTGCAACTTGAAATTATCAAGGGAATGAAGAAGATGAGTACCCCGCAGCGATCCATGGCCCACGCCTTGCCCCTGTGTGCTGGCCGTGCTCTCGCTGCAGCCTCTGGCTTTCGTCAGGGGGATTGTTTTCCGCCAGCTAGTCTGTCGGATGAGAGGCTCCTCACTGGTAGTTAGTGAGTAGTTCCTCCTACACCCGTTCTGAGATAGCACTCCAGGCCCCTTCGTAGTTTGGCCCCTTCGAACTTTGTCAACTCTGCTTCGGGCTGGCTTATCACAGCCCTTGCCCCCGCTGCTTGGAAAGCCGCTTCCATTAGAGGCCAGTGATATGATGAAGAGCTCCTACTTTCTCCATTGGCGGCGTTTTTGAAGCGTCTACTTTTGAATGGCGTCCTGTGAGTATTCAAACTCCAATCTGCACTTGCTGAGTAGAGGTAATTGACCTACCGATGCACCGCTTGCTCTCACGACCCAGCCGATCAACGCATCCCCGGAAAGATGGTACAGCAGTGGCAAACAGTTGGTGCTGAAGAAAGTTGGTGCTGGAGACTAAGACGGGACGGGTGGGTGGATTCTGCTCTTTGATTTTGTATCATGCTTGGATGCCTTCCTCCTATGAGGAGGACGATTTCCATTTCCGAACGAGCACACAACTAGTAGGCCATTGGTGTCTCCCTCTTGTCTTGAGTTGGTGTTGGGCCAAGATGGCCAGGAGTTGAACGTAAACATTAAAGTGCATTCATCCACTTGACAAAGTCGTGGAAAATCCAGACTGGACCTTATCTATCCCCACATATGGCATGGATATCTCAAATATGCATGTCTGCAAACCAACAGCATGTAGTCACTATCATGTTGCTTGAGGGCTATTATGTATACCTGGAAGCTCGGGATGGCCTGCATCCGCAGCTTTGCTTCAAAGTCCATCATCCAAGTCCAGACTTGACGTGCTATAGAGAATATTGTAATCTTCTCGGCATCACAAAGGTTCAAGGTCAGCCCATTTAGCCAGAAGCCACATGCGAAGGGGCCAAAAGCGCTTCCTCAAAGCTTGCCCGGTAGGATGAATTGCTTAGTAACATCTAGTGAGGAGCCAGAAAGAAAGAGAGAGAGAGAAGGCGCGCGGGGCGCACGACATGAAATGGAGGCCAATTCAAGCCGACACATTGTTCAGGCAAAGAGGAAGCACAGAAAGAGGAAGCACAGAAAGCAGTCCCTTTGACGCCTCATTGGAGTCACGCAATGCGAGTGCGGTGCCCGCCATGCCGACCCTGCGGAGCTGGCGGCCCACATGCTCCGTTGTGCCCACGGCGACGAGAGGACCGGATCCCATGACCTTCTTAGGGACGGCATGCAGGGTGTCTTCATCGAGGCAGGCTACAAGGTGGCCGTGGAGCACACCTCGATAATGCCCCTCGTGCGCGGCGCTGATGGTCAACTCCACACTCGACGCGCAGACCTAGTCGCCATCCCGCCCGGCGGCGGTCCGCGTATCATCGCGGATGTGGTGACCGCCGACTGTCGACTTCGCCAACCCCTCCAAGTCGGCGACGACCGCTGGGCATGCGGTCGCTTTGGCGGCCCGGGGCAAGGAGCGGAAGTATGCTGATCACCCCCCAGGTGATGAGTTCGCGGCCCTTGCCATAGACGTCCACGGGGCTTATGGCAGCGGCTGGCTGGATCTCCTCCAGCGGCTTGCCCGGCAGGCCATGGAGCGGCGGCCGGGTCCGCCAGGGGGGCTGCCCGGCTTCAACGCGGCCGGCTCCCTGGCCCAGGATTTCCGGATGCGGCTCTCCGTGTCCCTTCAACGCTCACTCGCTCATGCCGTCCACTCGCGCGCGGGCCGTGCTCTTGTTGCTGCTTCCGGGTCTCGTCCGGCTGCATCTTTTCCAGCTTCGAGCTACTCTGACCTGATGTTGCTCACCCGCGGGTTTTGACCTTCGTGTGGTTCCGTCATGTCTAGTTGTCTCGATGCCTAGCTAGTGTGTTTCCCTTCTTTTGGATTTTGTCCATTCTTTTTTGGCTGGCTTCTGCCAGCCCCTCTCTTCTATGGGCGAGCTCATCTTTCTTTGACGACAGCCAGGGCGGCAGCTAGAGCACGGCCGAACGGGCCGGATGGCGGGGCACAAGGGCGCATGCATAGTTATCAGCTGTTTACTTCAGCGCTCTCTCTTTCTCTGGCCCCTTCGAAGTTCGTTAATCTTTTTTTCAGGGTAGGCCACCCACAGACATCGCCCACTACTGGAGAAGCGTCTTCTCCCTTCTTACTTTGATCAGATTCGCCTGGTGAACGAAGAGACTCTTCCAGTAGAGGGCGATAGCTGTGACTGGCCAGCCGATTTGGCCATTTGGCCATCTGGACTCTTCCAATAGAGAATGATGTGTGTATTAAGAGATGGGGAGGCCATGTGTGGCCAAGTACAAAGGCAAGCACATTGACAAATGCACGTCACCTGCTGCTAAGCCGACCCGCTCAGTAACCACAAGTCAGCACATAGAGGTCGCTAACTGATGCTCGAATACCGGATGGCAATCGACAAGCTCTCGAACTACCAGCCAAGGCTCGACCAGCTTTCTGATGCAACGCATGAGCCTGAGCTCGCTGCAGACAAGCTGACACTCGACGTCGCAAAAATGACATATAGGCAGCCGGCATACCCATCTGGGCTGGAAGCATATCCTCGCGTCGTGCATATCCCAGACTCGCTATGTTCTCAAGTAGGGTATGGAAGCGAGGACCCAAGCAGCCGAAAGTGTCGATTGCGGCCGGGAGAAGGTGGTCGCTGCGAGGGGTAGTCAGAGTAGTGTCGGAGCTTTCTCTGCTCAGCACCTCCCACGGCGTGGCCAGCAATGTATGTGGACTCTTCCAATAGAGGGCGATGGCTGTGATTGGCCATTCCAGAAGAAGAAGATAAATCTGGTGAAAACCCCTGGCCTGGCTTATCGTCTGGCACGCTGCTCCCTGTCAGACGACTAGGAAGACGGCAGAGCGGCGTCACTGACTGACGAGGTGATGCGAGCTGACGCATGCGAGGTCCACGTGGCGCCCCGACTGCATGCCGACCGCCACGACGGCCTCCCAAGTGGCGCGGCAGTCCCGTAATAGACTGTTAAAGTGTCTGTTACTATGCCTCCAGCAATTTTGAATTGATGATGCTGGAGGCAGCATACCAACTTCCGAGTCGGCGTGATGAAGTGGCAGGACCTAATGTTGGTTTTCCAACGGATTCGTCACCGAAGAATGTTATCAAGAGATTGCCCTTCTCTTACTAATAGAAGTCACTTATAGAAGCCACGTTGGTGAGCTGCCTGTCCAGCTCGGCCGTCAAGTGACACTGCGACAACTCAGCAGCGCCGCCGCCGCCGCCGCCGCTGCCGACGCCGCCGCAGCCGCCGACGAAGCACCAGCTCCACCCGGGAGCGCGGCGGCGGCGTCCTTGCAGGCCAGCGGCGGAGTGGCCTCCTCGCCGTGGTCAGGCGCCGGCCAGGTGACAGCTGAGGGCGAGCTGCTGCATCGGAAACCATTGCCCGAGCTGCGAGCCAGAGATGCCATACATCTGCGCCTGCGCTCGGTGCCGCTTGCTTACTAGCACGCTGGCGGTGGAACTGGCGATGATGAATGCCCTTTGCATCTTGAGCGACATGCAGCAAGCTCGCAGTGTAATAAGCTCTGCCTCACTGACAAGAGCTCTGCATCAGGCCCGACAAAGACTGGAGGCACCTGCTCAGGAGCTGGTTGACCCGCCACAGACCGAAAATGGCAGGAGCACCGGCCAGGATGTCGGGCAAGTGCTTTCACAACAAGCAGGTGGATCCTAGTTCTTTACATTCTGGAGGATGTGTATATTGCTCTCCTGTCTCTGGTCCAATCACTTAGCAGCTGTCTTTTAACACAATTCCATCACCATAGTGTAGCTGGCTTCCAGTCACCCCAAAGCACTGCTGAGTTGGTGATGCTGATAGAAATATGCACTGCCCTGCAGCTTGGCCTGCACCCTCGAACTTGAAGACCCATCCATATGCTCCTTCTTATCAAGGCACTTAACCAGGAAGTCATTGTGAATCTTGAGTACACTGAGTTGCACATGAATGTGACTGTATCTATTTGTGCAGGTCATCTTCAAGTCATTTCCAAAAGGTGTTGTGAATGAGGAAAGCTTTGAGGTGCGCAGTCATTGACACACACGATACTTCAAGCACGCACTCGGGGTGATTTTGTGACTGGCGTTTGCTTCACAGCTGTAGTCCACGAGGTGTTCCGCAGGATGGTACAAGCTCACCAGCTGTCTTCGATATATGCCGATATTTATCGTCTTGTATATCTTGTAAAGTTACCAGTCAGACATCTGGTAAAGTAAAAGTCAGACATCTGGTAAAGTAAATGTCATGCTTGAAGAGCCAGTCGACTGAGTGTGCAATTGTTGATACACCAGATCAGGGAGGGGGAGATTTGTGTGGACGACCTCCAGCCAGGGGATATCCTGGTTAAGACTCTCTACTTGTCATTGGACCCATACATGCGCGGGCGCATGAATCCTGGGGGCACACCCTATGCCTCTCAGTTTGAGATTGGTCAGGTTGGCTGACTGCCTTCCTGAGCACTTACAATTCGGTTGTGAGATACCTTCTATTTGCTAGACATTATTGGCCACTCCTGTGTGTCTGCCACTCTCTCTTTTCGCATAGCAGACTCCTGGCAATTGCCAATGAAGTACGAGTTATCAATGAGGCATTGGTCAATGCGTCTAGTCTCCATCATTGCTTGAAGCTGTATTTTCGCAGCCTGTTGAAGGCCTGGGTATTGCTGAAGTAATTGTGAGCAAGGACAGCGGCTTCTCAGAAGGAGACATTGTGCACACCACCACGAATTGGGAGCTATACAGCATCGTTAGCAGGCAAAGCCAACTGTTTATAGCCATGGAGAAAATCCCCAACAATGGCCAAATACCCCTGTCATATTATCTGGGAGTGCTAGGTGAAAACAATGCTCCTTCTGTACCTGCTACTGCTTAGACCTCTGACAGGCTTCCACTCACTAGACAGGGTTCAAGGTTGGGCTTAGCCAGAGTATGTCAGATCTGGGCTCAGCCATGACAACTTCACTCCCTCATTGTTGTTCAAGTTTCTGATTCTTTGACGGATTTCTGTGTTGGGATCATGTATTCCAGGTATGCCTGGCATGACAGCATACTATGGCTTCTTCGATGTCGGTCGTCCCAAGGCTGGCGAGACAGTGTATGTGTCCGCTGCAGCAGGAGCTGTTGGGCAGATGGTTGGTCAATATGCAAAGCTGAGCGGCTGCCACACCGTTGGCAGCGCGGGAAGCAATGAGAAGGTTGGTGCTCTGTGCTCCCTGCCAGAAGGAGCAGTGCAGCTATGTTGGACAGATAACAGGGATTCTTGAGATTGTTCTTCACATAGAGGCCTTAAAATTGGGTCTGCATTACAACTGGTACCTGCGTTGTAAGATCCGTATTGGTCATATGCAATAAAACCAAGTGCGCAGGTGGAGATCTTGACAAGAGAGCTTGGTTATGATGCGGCTTTCAATTACAAAGAAGAGTCTGATTTGACAGCTGCTCTCAAGAAGTGAGCGACTTGCATCCCATTGGCTTTGCACATTTGGCACACTGAATGAATTAAGGCATCAAAGTCAGCAGCAAAGACTAGAGGTCAGCTTGCTAAGATGGCAAGAAGCAGTTGTGACAGCTTACTGCCATTCTTATGCTTGCCAATGTTCTTAAGTCTGTAACTGCAAGAAAACCCTGCAGCCAAAGCTCAACATACAAAATCACAGCTTGCAGACTGTTAAGGTAGTAAGCAAGCAATGCCAGGATCAGGGAGACGCAATTAAATCCCCGGCTCGTGATGCGCAGGCATTGTCCAAATGGTATTGACATTTACTACGAGAATGTGGGAGGCAAGATGCTGGAAGCTGTCCTCTACAATGTGAACCACCTTGCCCGCATAGCCGCCTGTGGCATGGTTTCTCAGTACAACCTTGAGCACCCTGAGGGTGTGCACAACCTCATGATCATCATAGGCAAATGTGTCGACTTCAAGGTGAGCCTCCACTGACAGCTTCTTTGACTGTCTTTGTTAGTGTCAACGTTGTCTGCATCAACCTTAGTGACTCAGCAAGACATTTGTAATTCTTCGTGATTGTAACTTCCTCTGTAATATACTGCATTTCCCCGAGTTGCTGACCACTATGCAGATATTTTATCTTTATTCCTTGTAGCTAGAGGGTTGAATTTCCATCGAAACCCCTCAACTAAGCCAGCTTGATGTCTGGCATGTCAGGGATTTCTTGTGTCCCTGTATAGGGACAGGCAGAAGGAGTTCATGCAGAAAGTGGGGTCGCTCATTAGAGAGAATAAGATCAAGTACCTGGAGCACATGACAGAGGGGCTGGAGAATGCAGCCCGGGCTTTCATTGGCATGCTTGATGGCGAGAACATTGGCAAGGCAGTCGTTAAGGTTGCATAGTTGTCTTCTGTATCTTTGATCCGGCAATGGGCCATTGATGTCGTTGAGCATCGCTGCTGACTTGGTCAGGTGTCGTGCCTGAAGTAGATGGTGTTTGCAACTTAGAGAGAGCCTGCAAGCTGGTGCCAAATCCTTCCCACCTCGCAAGAAGGTTTTGTATATGTCCTTGAGGGCCAGCCTTGTAAGGCAGGACTTTCCTGCCTAATGTCGTTCTAGTTGACAGGATTGTTTGGGTTGATAGCTTTGCTTTAGTAGCAATCTCTTGACAAAAAGGGAGCATTTCTAAGCCTGATATCAATTTTGCTTGCAATATTTTCCAGCTGTATCACACTTTTGACGAGTATCTAGACTGACGTCTTCTGGCAACAATGGATGCGCTTGCAAGCAGTCTGCTGCTGCAGCGGACAAGTTGACAGCAGATATACACCCAAAATCTAGGAAACTGCGCGTGCCACTGGGTGGTGCAAGGAACGTGGTGGAAAGCCTGCCGCTGTGAAGTCTTGACTGTGAAATCCAATAACTGCTGGCTGATCAGGAGCTTATTGTGCTGCATGCTTGTTAGCTTGCTAAGTGACCGTGCATGACGGAGCTACTCACGCCACCTTTGATGGCGTCACATACCTCAGATAGTCAAGGTTGTGGAGACGGCGGATGATGTATGCTTGTAGTGCTTTCACCAGGCGGGCAGAGGGGGAGGCTAGTCTTACTCCTGGACGTGGTTAAAACCGCAGCTCGAAGGCGTGTGGTAGTGAGCAGGGAAGAAGAATTTGATTCTACATGGTAATTGCTTCGAAAGGGAGCGATGGCTGGTAATGTCCAGGCTACGAAAAAATGACAAGAAAGGAAAAGCGGCCCGCCGGTTGCCAAGCTTTTGTGTGCAGGGGTTTAAGAGAGTAGGGTTTTCGAGGGTTAAGGTTTTGCGGCACTGGGGGCACCGGCTGCACTAGTTCGGCCGCCATGGCGTCGCCAGCGGCGGCGGCGACGGCGACGGCGACGGCGACGGCGACGGCGACGGCGACGGCCACGCTCGTACTCCCGGGCGACGCGCCCGTCGCCCGCGCCGTCTCCGCTGCGCCGNGGTGGCAGCAGCGGCTGCGGCAGCGGCGGCGGCCAGCCCCCGGCACAGCCGCTTCAGGTCTAGGGTTAGGGTTAGGATTCAGGCTTTAGGATGTGGGGGTTTAGGGTTCAGGGTGTAGGAGCTGACACCGCAGGCCCTCCGCTCCATTGCCGGCAGGCGCGAGCTTGAGCGAGGCGCTGGTGGCGCTCAAGGAGCAGTGCATGGAGGTGCTGGCCGCGCACCTGGCCGCCCACGCCGTCGCCGTCGGCCCCATTGGTACTGCTTGCCGTCTGCCGGCTCCCTCTGCCAACTCCGCCTGTCTGCTGCCCCTTATGAAGTGCGGATTAGGGTTCCGGTTTTAGCTCTTAGGACTTAGGGTATAGGTTTTGGTACTGGCACTATTCTAGAGGCGCTGGTTGTACAGAGTAGATTCCGCTTGGCCTTGTCAAAGCCGCTTCATGAAGTCAGAGCTGCTGAGGCCATGCACCGCAGCGTGAGCTCACGGCAGTGTTGCAGCTTGTCGTAAGCTGAGTCGGGCTGTGAAGCTCAGCCTGAAATACAAATCCCCGTGCCTCACCACCGTAGTCTCCTCTGCGGTGGCCTGTTACATGGCCATCAACTTGGCTAGGAACCGATGAACTGGTCAATGACGTATCTCTATTTCTGACGATGCAGAGGACCCGTGGGAGGCGGAGCTTGAGAGCAGTGGCGATGATGAAGAAGCAGAAGCAGGGCAAGCTCATAATGCAAGAGGGGATTAAAAGTGTGCGCATCATTTATTTGGTGGGCCTAAGGCTGCATAACGGCTTCATGGAAGCATTGTCCGACTTATCCAAGTTCTGGCCCCAATCAGTACCCACAATTTAATAGGATGGGAGGAGGCATACTGTGGTTGCTACCTACAAGGACCTCAGTGACTGCACCAATACTGTGCGCGAGCCCGTGAAAGCCAGACATGCCAGGTGCAGAACGCCAGCTCTCCACTTGCTGTAATTATCGCATGAGCACAGGGACTGAGCTTCTGCAAAGAGCATCCTATGATCAATATACAATGAATGGGGACTGGCAACAACGTCAGTCGCTTGGGCTGAGGGCAGCCAAAAGTAAATAGATATCAACAACCTGAGCCCATCTGCTCTGACAGCCAGTGTGTGCCGAGCTTGTGCAGGTTGTCACTGCATGCGGCAGCTGTGCGCCTGCAGAGGAGCTCTCAGGAACACCATCTCCCGCTGAAGTCGCTGTATGTTGACACAGCAGTCCTCGGTAAGTAGGTGATACTTGTATCGACTATACTTGTAGTACCAGTACTTTGCAAGCGCAGCAAGAGCCACAGTCTGTACATTGCAGACTGGAACTCTATGTCTGTGGAAAAATTGTTGAGTTGTACCTCGAGCGTATCCTGCATACGCAGTAGCAGCAGCCTCTCCTCTGTAGCCATCTGCAAGAGATTGGCCACCTGGAGCAGACACACCTCAGAAAGTCCATATGAAGATGAAATGTGTACGACAGTGAGGCTGGGGGAAGGACGTCATGAAATGCAACAAACGCATTCAGTTAGTCAGCATTTAGTCAGCAGGTCATTACACTTCAACAGGTACATTATGCTTTCATGTATACAGTCAATCGAACTCACCCAGAAGCTGAAGGCCTCGGGCTTTGAGGTGGGCGGCATGCCAGATAGCTGCAGGCCTCGCCTGCCCCCCTCTTGAGCCCGCTGGCCCAGGGCTTGGAGGCGCTCGACGGCCTCCGCTGCCAGCACCTGCAGCTGCTTTCACCAAATGTGCAACGCCTGCGTCGTTAACGTCAAAAGTGTGCGCACAGCCTGTCGCTTTTGAGGTCGTTCTTCCAGATTAAGCTCGAGCGTGCAAGCACACTGTCATGAGATGAGTCAGGCAAGCAAACCTCAGCAGCAGCAGGAGAGCCCTCCACTGGGGAGGTGTCCTCCAGCCACGTGACATGCCCAACGCGGTATCCGTCCAACTCGCTGTAATTCACCACTTGACATCTCCTTCGTCCTTCCACCTATGACACGCCAAAGACCCATACCACGTGAGAGATAGCGAGAAGGTGACTGACCTGCTGAAACTCAGTTGATCAATAAGGTCACCTGTTTTTTACCTGATAAGAATACAATAAGTTTGACTCTCAAAGTATATCCACTGAAGAGGTGAATATTCAGCTGCTTCTAAGCTGAACACATCTGGACTCCACAGAGCAGCCAGCCTGGAGCAACACCAATCATTCCAACTAGTGCATATAATACCAGGGAGAATGAGCAAGCAGCCAATGACAGCAGCAAGGTCATGAGTACCTCCAGATAGAGTCTGCCATCTGGCAACGGCACGCATCTGCATCATGGAGGACACACAGTCCCATTGTCACACCAATCCTGTTAAGAGCTGTCTATCCCATAACTGTGTACATCGGACCCTTCCTTCAATACCAGCAAGTAAGTATGAATTTTCTATGGGCACATTATAGGAAACGGCAAGCAAATTGGTGCTCACTCGCATATCTCAACCTCGCAGGCAACATCCGCTGGCAGCTGCGTAGCAGCATCATACCCCACCTAAAGTACCCCAGAAAGTCGAGCTCAAGATAAGGCTGTGCACCATACATGGGGGCTTAGTACACAAGATATTCGTATGGAAATGCGTGCCACTGGCTAGACAAGGGCTTCAGCACACTAAATGCATCACAATAGATGTGTGTCATTGCCGAATGACTGATTTGCAGTATGGGTAACAGATTCACACCATGCCCATGTGCCGGTCAGACTCCATCACTCGCCTCACCTGCATCGACTCACTCAAACTGCTGCATCAGTCACAGAACCAGCACTACTCGTTTGCACGTGTGCAGTGCGATAGGGGGTATGGCTACATTGAGGCTCTTGCTGTGAGACCTTACCATCAAGCGATAGCGCGGCTCGAAGATGTTGAGCTTGACCTTCTGGCCCGGCAGGACCACGTCCATCACAAACATTGGCAGCTTCTGCAGAGACCAAGACAAGTAATGTGCCAACATGGCTAAGCCAACATGGCTAAGCGGACGAGGATAAGCCTCGCCATGAGAGACACCAGGCACTGACTGCGAGGCTCGGGTGTGATGAAGGGCCCCACCTGAGGGCCAGCAGAGGTGAGAGCCTCCATCTCGGCTGCCCGCTCGGCGTACTCCTCGGGGAAGCTGCGCTCGACAAGGGCCTGCAGCGTCACACTGCACAAGCAGACACGCGAAGTAGATTGTCACGTCATTCCTTACAATGAATCAACCAGAATGTGGCATCGCGTGCCAAGGCGGCCAACGTCGACAGCGGCTCGGATGGAGTGAGGACCTTATGGGATAGCTCCGGGCGCTCATGAAGAGGGTGGAGCGGCAAACAGGGCATTTGCTGCCTGCAGCCGATCAAGCGGAGCCCGCGTAAGAGGCCTGACATGGCTGCCGGCCGTGCATGGCCGCGGCAACTGAGGCCGTCAATCCGGTGCATGGGCTGCTCACTGTGGTCGAGAGCACGGGCAAGGCACGCCCGGCAGAAGGTGTGGCCGCAGGGCGTTGTGGCCGGCTGGTAGAGCAGCTTGAGGCAGAGCACGCAATCCAGCTCGTCGCCCCTCGAGACCTGGCGCGGCGGCGGCCTCGCCCCGGCGGCAGGCCGCCCAGCAGCCTCGGCCTCGTCCTCGTCCTGCTGCCGCCTCGCCGCCTTGGCCGCCTCTCTGCCGACCACCTCATCTGAGAAGATGGCTGACTCGAGCGCGTCGTGCATCGCGAGAAGCAGCTGGCTGCGACACGAGGGAGCCCCGCGCTTAGTTCCAAGGCAATTACAATAAGAGCAGACAGATTGGTAATCAAATGCAAGGCCAGTAATGTCTCACTCGTTGGGGTGCAGGGCGAGGCCAGCAGCGAGCGCGGCGCGCGCAGCATCGTAGTGCTCCAGCACCATGTGGGCGCCCGCCAGGCGGCCGTGCGCCTTGGGCCAGGCCGCGCCGCGACCCGCCACGGCCTTCTCCGCGTCCTTCACCGCCAGCTGCATCACCGTCAGTCAGACAACAGCCATCCCAGCATCAGGCCTCGAGTTCGTGCAACAGCCGGCCCGACGACGGCGCCGCTGAACAAGGAGCGCCGTGCTTCAGAAGGACTAAGACCTTCAGCAGTACTGCTACGAGTTTATCGATCGAATTTCTTGCTGAAATTTGACTCAAGTCACCTTGACTTAATTTGACTTCACTTGACTTGACTGACTTAAGTTGAATTTAGTCCCACTGATATCGAGAAGAACTGTGCACACCTGGGCGAGCGAGATGGGGTCCAAGCCCGACAGCGCCTGCTGCTCCGATTGCGCGGCCGGGATCTGGCGCAGCCACCGGCTGAGGCTGCGCTCTCGCAACAGGAGACGCCAGGTTCGAGTCGTAAGAGCAGCGGCATATGACGAGCGCTGCGGCAGCAATGGTAATGGCTGCGATGTATACGAAACCACTGCACTACCAAAGCTTGATATCATATATATAATATCATACGTCATATCATACTAACTTAATATCGCACGGATTCAGTATGCAAGGACTGCATACTGAATCCTTGTTGCATCATTATAGCTTGATAGCATACATATCGTATCGTACATGATATCATACTAACCTAAGATCACACGGATTCGGTATACAATGGATGCATAACCGAATCCTTGCAATTGATGCATGTGGAGCTGCAAAAGCGAGACCTGCAGAAGGCGGCGCAGCGGTTGCCGAGGAGCAGCGAGGGGTCCCGCGGGTGCTCCTGCAGGCCCTGCGTGTATGACTGGATGGCCTGCGAGCGCGCCGCCGCAGGCAGAGCTTGTCAGCAGGGGCAGCGCCGACGAGGGCTAAGGAGGAGCAGCGGCGGCCATGGATGGCGGCCGCGGGAGGTCTCACGTCGGCGAACTGGCCCTGGCGGTAGGCCTCGTTGCCCGCGCGCAGGCACTGCGCCGCTTCCTCCTCGTCCGTGACGGCGGCGTCGCCGTCCGGTGCCTCGCCGTCCTGAGCGCCGCCAGCCGCGGCCACAGCCCTGCCGCGTGGTCAGGCCCTGCGGCCGTCGCGGCGGCGGCGGTGCCGGTAATCGCGGCGGGACTTGCGGTGAGACGGAGCCGGACCGGTGCGGTCCTCGGCGCGGCGTCGTCGACGTCGAGCGAGGCGGCGCCGGAGCGCGGGAGGCGCAGCAGCGCGGCCGCCACCTCCACGGGCACGCCCATG